>JAPDSC010059228.1:0-13073 GCA_026290005.1 Latrodectus geometricus
GTCATCTGCTTTTAACAAAATTATTTTATATTATAATTAACAAAACGTTAATTTTGAGATATATATATATATAAAATCTTTAAAAAACCTTGCCTCTTTCAGTTCTCATAATAGAAATGCTTTCAGAAATCAATTTTTTTTTTATTCTATTTTTGCAAACAATATATTTAATCTTTTCATACTCAAATTTATATATGCCATTATTTAGTTTAAGATACTTTTCCTTTATGGCATTTAATTTAATACTTTCATGGTGAAACATTAAATTGAAATAATTCAGTATTACTACAGTTACTTATTTGTTATAATCAGAAATATCCAAAGGTATATAAGAAAATTGAACATAAAAAATTAATTAATCCTTAAGTTTTACATCAACATTTATAGAAGAAATGAGTTAAAGAGTTAATCCGTTTGTTAAAAAATATAAATATTTTAAAATGTTTGGTACTTTTCACTAAGAAAAAGTTAAAATATCTGGTTTGTGATGTTGATTTAACTAACAAAATCTGGATGTTTGTCATGAAAGATAGTAAACAGGATATAAATGAAAAGTAAATAAATGGACAAATTATCAAAAAATTAAATTTAATAGAAATATTAATAAGCAGAAGATAAAAATGCCATATTTTGCATAACAACTAATTTAAATTATTTCTGTTTAAATATAGTAAAACATATTTACCTTTATATATCTTCGAAACAAATTTTTAAATCTTTCCTGTCAGCTTAATTATTTATGATGAAAAACTTTATTATACATAAATTTCTCAAAGATTAAAGTAATTTTCTCAATTTTTTACTAAAAAACATTTTTTAAATAAAAAATAAATTACTGCAAGAAGGTTTTTTTTTTAATTTTTTTCTAAATATTTTACAGATCCACCTCAGATATTCAAAGGTAAAATTATTTTTTTAAATAAATTTTAAAAAAATTAGACTGTACATTTAAATTGAAATAATAGGATTTCCTTCCTCTAAAATTTTATGGGAAGTGATGCATAAATTGTATTTTACAATGTGTAAAAATGCCATGTTAGAAATCTCGGCGGAATTTATACCTTAAATTTCTGAAAAGTTATCAAAATTTTGATAGTAGATTTTAACAATTTAAAATTATAAATAAGATATTATGTTTTCACAAAAGCATTTATGAACACAAAGCATTTCTTTGATTATATAATACAAGCAAAAATTAAGTTACATTAAATATTCTGTATGTGCTTCCTATTTTCTTTAAAAAGCTTCAAAGGTATCTTTTATATTTAAAAGCATATATTTAACTTCATGTGAATACTTCAATAGATAATTATTTAACACCTATATGTAAGATATCTTTTTAAATAGCGAAAAAAAAAATTTTTTTTTCTCGTATTCAGGTCCAAACTAAAATGATTTTGCTTAAATTTTAACTGTGTACCTATAGGCTTGTTAAAAAATATATTAACTAGATACGATTTTAAAAGATTGTATTCTGCCATTGTAAGTCTTGATATTTCCATCATAATGAACATAAATGGGCCATTTTTCTTTCTTTGATTGAAAATTATTGTACTAAAATATTTTGAAATATGCTTTCAATTAATATTTTTCTTCCCTAAATATCTTAGAAATTACTTTTTTTTTTTTTTTTTTTTTTTTTTTTTTAAATTTTGGGAAAAAAAATTAAAAGTTTTTTTATTAGAAGTATGATAGTTAAAAAATGCCTTATTTCAAATGCATAAAATAATAGTTAATATGCTGATAAATTTTTAAATAAATATTTTTCTAAAATATAATGAGTATTTTGCTATTCAATTTTAATTTATTTAATGTAATTATAATGGTGAAAAAAATATTATTAAATAAATATTATATTATTAATGAAAATTTATTTAATGTAATTATAATGTTGAAAAAAAATTATTTATTGATATAAAATACTTCAAATTTAAAATGGGTATCATTCTGGTAAAAAAGAATATTGTTATAGTTTATGCCATTTTTAATTGTATTAAACTATAAAAAAGTCAAAGGAATGCCTCCAAAATATTTTTATGGTCTTACTTATCTTTATATATAAAACTAAACATTATTTAATGATTTCTAATTCTTAAACGAATTTTTAAAGCTATTGTTAGATCATAATAAATTTGGGAGGGAAATTATTTATCATCAATCATTTTGTAGTTAATAAGTTCAGTTAGTAGTTGTATGCCAAATGTGTCTAAACATTATCTAAACATTATTTAATGATTTCTAATTCTTAAACGAATTTTTAAAGCTATTGTTAGATCATAGTAAATTTGGGAGGGAAATTATTTATCATCAATCATTTTGTAGTTAATAAGTTCAGTTAGTAGTTGTATGCCAAATGTGTGTAAATCTAAAGACAAAATTAATCGTCATAGAGTTAACCATCAGAAAGTTAATTGCATTGTTAATTCTTTACTTACAAAAAAAAAAAGTGATTTACTCATAGTGAATTTTACAATTATCATGATTTACTACAAATTAATTTCTATTGTATTGTAATATTGGCCTTTGTTAAAACTTTCTTCAATCCACTACCATTTTTAAAATTTGTTTTAAACATTTTCAGCTAAGTTTATCCATAGTATGTTTTGCTTTAAAAAAATGCATGTTTTGTCTTCCACTAATTGTGCCAAAATTGGTGAAATATTTTCTTCAATTTTTTTTGGTACTCCCTATGAAATCTACTTTTATCAATCAATTATTTTTATCATTGAACTTTTTAGCAGAATGTAATTTATTTATAATTCATTATTCTTTGAGTTTATAAATTGTGGTAGAATGAATTTTATCATTTTGGTATACATATCATCTGTACATGATTATATAGCTATTTTTTGAACAAATTTAAGTTCATTGTAAATAGTTTTATTTATAAAATATAGTGAAGAAATGTTTAATTTTATATGTTTTGTTTTAAATAAGAAGTTTCTAAAAGCTAAGTCTTGTATAAAAATTGTAAATAGACTAATATGGTACATTGTGATATATGCATATAAGTCCCTGTATTGACTTTGCTGAAAAGTATATTGTGGTAATTCAATAGATTGATGAAATCATGAATATCTTGCATAAGTTTAACTTTTTATGAAATTTATATTTTTCAGTATTTATTTTAATACTTGTATAATTTTTTTTGATAAATTCAGTTAATTTATTGTGTAATAAAAATTAAGTTCTGAAGATTATTTGATATTCCTTACTAAGTGCAGATTTATAATTATTAACTGATAGTATTTGTAAAAAAAAATAAGTAATTTAACTTTTCTAAAATTGAATTTTGTTAATGGCAATAAATTTGTACCAAATAAGTTCCAACATTTTTGTTGCATTTATGTTTTAATAATACTGTTAATTTTATAAACTGGAAATTCATAAAGGAAATTTATGTGTACTATTATAAGAGCTTGATATAGTCACACAAAAAAAGTATTGAATCCATATATTTTTTAAATATATTAATTCCAATAAAATTGTAAAAATAACTATAAGAATAAGTGAATAAGACTAAACTATATATATAAAAATTGTTAATGTAATTTTTTCCATTTCATTGCTTTTCTATGCAAAATTTTCAAACTTAGGAAAAGTGAATAGAAATGTTAAATAATATTTAAATAAACCATTTCAATAATTAAAGTATCTTAAAGCAAATTTTTAATATTTTTCTTCCTCTTTTTTTTTGTATATTTTAAGCATCAGTATTTTTAAAGTATACTTTGTTCTGTAAACAGCCTCTTGTTGACATGTTTCTGCATTGTATTTGAATTTATTTATTAAAGTTATTTAAGAAATGTATTGTTTGTTTTTACTTTATATCAACTATATATCTTTGCTACAAATACCTGTACAATCTTTAATTACACTGTATAAATATACTGCTTTTAAGAGTAGTTTAACAATTACAAATTTCAACAACTCAGTCTGAAAATAATTTGTTTCAAATTTTTAGCTACGATATCAAAGCCAGCATATTTATATTTGTAATTTTTAAGAATATTTTATATTGTCACATGTTTTAATGCAAAGTTTACCATATTTTAATTAAAATTTTAGTTTTTAATATATTAATTTAATTTCCTTCTATTAACAAAAATTTTTTATATATTTTCCCAAACTTAGCACTTTTCAAATTATTTCATGTATCTATGTTTATGTGTATAAATACACATATATATATGCACACACATTTATGTATATTTAAATTTACTTATATACATGTATATATATACTTAGAGTTTTTTCCTTTTTTCTTTAGACACTTGAAATTGGTATAATTTTCATCTAAGCAAAATGTTGAAGACAACATTTTTTGAAAAATATTGTGGATATGAAACTTTTTATACATAAATAGTTGTTAACATAAGTGTTTATTTCATAATTTTCCGAATAAAAATATACCAATGTTGAGTGCTTTTAAATTTACATCATTATTAAAATCAATATTAAGAAAATTTGGAAATGGCAAAAATGTGGGCTTAATCCATATATTTTGAAAGCGCGTTTTAATTGGTGGCACTCCCTATAGCATTTAAATTGTTTTGATTTATGTAAATTATATTAATTATATGTTTAATTTTTTTATTTATTAATTATATTAATTAAATATTTAATTTATGTAAAATATATTAATAAAATGTAACACTTATTTTATTGCGAATATAATGTGAAGTAACAAACTTTTCATCTCTTTGGGTAAATGATTAAATATGATTGGTTTTAATATTGAATTCACATTTTTTATTGTTGTAGAGATGACTAGTGAAAAATTTGATGATTAAATCCAAGTTAATGGTTCATCTTCACCATCAAGTGTAGTCACTGTGAAAGGTGAGAAATTCCAAAATTAGTATCAAAAACTCGGTTGTCATACTTCCAGTTCAGTGCGAGCTCCTATTCAGGTCTCAGTGGCTTTGAAGTTGACAAGAGGTAAAAAATTTCCGACAGTAATCTTATTTTTTTTTTAAAAAAAAATGACTTAAATTGGTGTCAAGAACATAATCTGATCAGTGACAATTCTAAAAATAAATAAAATTTTCAGTTTAACTGTTAACGATTTTCCCTTTAATTTGGATCGTAGACATTTTGAATTCCCATAATGAAACAGCCTAAGGCTGTTGAAAGCATTTTAACTTTCATTGTGTTATCTTCCAAGGGGGCATTTTCATTGGTAATGAGCCTTATTCATCTGTTGTAAAATTTGAAATCCGAACATACTTCTAAACACTCACCTCAATAGACATTCTTGCTGAAAGCAAAAACAACACCCACTTCCCATCTTTCAACAAAAGTTGGAATTGAAACTTCTTTCTCTCTGAAAAGCATTGTGCTACTAATAGGAGCACGATGAGCCCACAATTTTCTATACTTAATGAAAAGATCTTAATATTGACATTTTCTTATCGCCTCAGTTTGTTTAATAAATATTAGGTAGCCAAATAAAGTTAACATTTGTATAATGATCATATTATCAAGATACAATTTTTAACAATCCATTATTCAACTGAAAGATAATGACCATTATTTCATGTAGAATACAACTGCTGCATAAACAGGCTTATTTTTTAATGAGTTTTCAATGAAAGATCTTTTGGTAGTCCAAAACAGTGGTACTAATCCATAAATTCCTTAATTACGAACCTCTTAGTCATCCATTATGACAAAGCATCAACATACTATGGTAATAGAATTAGTAAGTAGGTTGCACAAATTCTCAGAAGGTATCCGATAATTCATCGAAGTTCTTATATATAGTTATTTATAAATATTGTTTTGATTATTTTCATATGTTAGATTTGCTATAATCTTGTCTATTTGTACAGAGTTTGATGTCTTATTATACTCCCTTACGTATAGTTCTTGAAAAAAATTGCTGAAGTAGCCATGCACTAATGTTTATTATTTTTTTGCAAAATGATGCGAGAGGGATAAAGCCTGTTTATGTTTAATCTAAGGTATTTTTGAGACTGTGGATTTACAGGAATTTGATACTGAATTGTGGACTGCCTGGGGTTGTAAGATATTTTCGTATTTCTTTTGAAAAATGTCTTTCAAAAGGACTTTTCTTAAATAGTTGGTCATATTCTTGTGTCGCAAGAGGGGAAATTACGAAAATTTCTAACATCCACTCGACAGATGTGTATGCAAAAGCTTGAAGCGTAACATCCTTTCTTGTAGTTCAGCAGTGGGATTTTCACTCTGAAAAAGTTGCCTTTGTCTGGGCCACTCTAAATCAGCCACACCAACATTTCCGATTAAATTTATCCTAAGATTCATTCTTCAAATTTTTGCAATGTATCCAAGATGCTAGGTACAGTAATTGAAGCAATACTTAGTTGCAAAGGAAAATGAGACAATTCTTATTGTAAGATGTAAGATAACTTGTAAGATGAATCTTCAGTGATGTATATTGTAATCTCATCACAATCAATTATTGAGAGAAATTATAAGGTAGACAAGAAAAAGTTATTACCATGTTCGTCTTGCCATTGGATGAAGTGTAAGTAAGTATGCAAATTAGTATAGGACGTGGTTAAGAGACAGGTCACAGTCGAGAGTAAGAATACCAGTCGTTATAAAAGCAAGCCCACTGCGCGCATTCATCAATCGTAGCTTAATACAGTAGCGAAGTGAAATGAACGTGTCGAAGAAAATCGTACGGTATTGTTTGCTTTATGACTGCAAAGTGGGGCTTATCAGCTGCTGTATCATGTCGCCGAATATGTAAAGCGTTTAAGGATAATGCTGTGGGTGATACCACAGCACACTATCTCCTCAGGATTCTGTCCTGCACAGCGCAAGATTACGCTTTATGTCTGGTGGACTAGTAATAAAGTCGTTTTCTATGAGCTGCTGCCAAACGGTCACTGCGGATCTGTACTCGTAGCAATTAGAACGTGTGCAATAAGCATTTCAACAGAAAGAACCAGAATTGATTAATCGCAAGGGTGTACTGTTCTTAACGATAACGCATGCCGCATGGGTGCCCAGACATACCATAAACCGACTTTGTGCCACCCTCCTTACTGACCTTGAAACATCAGTTTACCACCTATTCCATTTGTGGAAATTCCTTCACCAATGAAACAAACTTAAGCTTTTGCTTCTTAAACACTTGAGTTTTACTTCAAGGGGACTGCACAACTAAAGAGACATTGGTAGAAGGGGCTGGATGCCGATGATGATTACTTAGATGAATAACAATAGGTTACACTTTCTGTAAGTCATGTTCTTTACGGTCATTATAAATACTTCAAGAACTTTCTTATTTATCTTGTAGTAAAACTCGGAGACAGTTTGATATTATCTTATACTACGCTTCAACAGTGAATTTTACCTGTAGGAACTTGTTCATTTTTTGCCTCTTACAAAAACTGATGATAAATAAGTTTTATGTTTATTAATGCACTTAATTGACTTTGCAAATTGAATGCGATCTTTCGAAATTAATAGCATAAAACCTTTTTGTCTCGTTTGAATGTCTAGAATAAATTATACAAATTGAATCGGGTAAGTCAGCGAATTTTAATTTATTAAGAAAAAATTATAGAAGTTTAAGTAATTCAAAGTATTTAAATAGCAATGAAAGCGTTCATAGATTACGTTTAAAATGGAAATTAAATTATACGTTAAAGATATCTTTTTAACTAGTTTATCACTTGGTGATTTTGATTTGCTATGGTATCTTTCCTCAATTATGAATACACACACACACACACACACATATATATATATATATATATATATATATATATATATATATATATATATATATAGATAGATAGATACTACTACTACTACTTTTTTAAAATAGTTGTAATAGAAACAAATACAAATAACGAAATAATATTTATTGGACCTATTCTAAAAATAACTAGATATCAAATTTTCAAGAATGTGTGCATTTACCCTCAGTTAAATTCAGTATCCAGAACAACCACACTTTCGGTAGAAATAATTGCATTTATAAGACTGAGTATTGAGTCAAATAGAGAACGGTTGGCATTGGAAGCACAGCCGCCTATGAAGTTTCAATATGATATCAAAGCTCATCAACTGTAGTGACTGGCTTATGGTGACGCACCAGTCAAGTTTCCTAAGATTATCAAAACTTGAATAAAGTAGAGGCCCGGGCTTTGTTCAAAATGCCATCATTTTGAACAAAAAGTGATCTAAACAAGTATCCAATGGCGCCCTATGTCATTCCCAAATGATCCTTTATTACGATATCGAATGGCCTCTGGCAATATACATTTTACACGATGTCCCAAAATACCTATACTACCATCTGATGCCATAAACAGAACCAGGATTGGGAATCAAGATGTCATGTCATTCTTAATGGCAAGTTCGTCATTGATCCCATTTCTGAATGTGCTCCTGTCTGCAGAAAAGCATCAGAAGTATCCGAAGCCATGCCACGGAGCTTATATAGTCAATCCTACTGCAAACATCGTTATACTGTTCGTACAAATACTTGTTACCTTGAAAATCTTTTCTTGACTGAGGGCTCTGACGTAACTCTACGGCCATTAAGATAATACGTATAACTTGTCTATCTTCAGTAATAATGGGGTGCTGAGGTCCAGTACGGCATTTCGTATAATTGTCCAGATAGTATAGATTATATGACCTATACAAATAACAATACTGCGATACGCTAAAGCATAATCCCCAATAAACTGAAGTTGGACTGGTCACGTACTAGTAAGTAGACAATCAAACACTTATACTAGCTATATATCGTGCTAGTAAGCATCTTTCGTGCTGTTAAGTGTTTTCTCCCGAGATTAAGCATATTCTTCCGGAAAGATGCTTACTAACACGATAAGTGTTAGTAAGCATCTTTCCCTCTTAAGCTCTTTTTATAGTACGTTTAAATACAATGTGCATGGAAGGGTCTTGCGGTACAATTCTTTTATTTAAACTAATTATAGCTGTCGCTATCATCATCTATTTTGAATAAGTGCGTTAAAAAGTTAATCATTTACATATTACAATACCTTCTTTTTATACTGAAAATTTCACGTGTGTATCATGTTACCTTCTTGATGTAGCAATTTTAATTGCAAAACAGTGTACACATGCACAGTCATATATTTGATCATATGATTGCAAATGCAATGCCAGAGACTAGTTTCAAACCATAATTTGTTAAACAAAACAAAATTACTGATCATTTTACAAATTTTTTTGAAGGGATTATTTAAAGTTGCGGTATGTATCTGTAATACATGTCTCTCAAGCTGCTTCTCCAGCCAGTCCACAACTGGCCCATCTATCCTTCATGTAGGATCACAAACATAAAAGTTGACTTAAGTCGGTATTTCTTCCTAAGTCTATCAAAACCCATGTAATACACTACTGGCCATTAAAATTGCTACACCAAGAAGGCGACATGCTACAGACGTGAAATTTATACGAAAGGAAGAAGGTGCTGTGATATGCAAATGATTATCTTTTCAGCGCATTCAGACAAAGCAGGCGCCAGTAGCGACACCTACAGTGTTTTTAAATGAGGAAATTGTTCAGCCGGTTCCTCATACACAAATTGCATTTCAACATTGTTGCCAGGTGAAAAGTTGTTGTGATGCCTCGTGTAAGAAGGAGAAACGCGTACCAGCACGTTCACTTTGATAAAGGTCGAATTGTAGCGTACCGGGATTGCGGTTTATCTTATCGCAGTATTGCTGCTCGCGTCGGTCGAGATCCAATGACTGTTAGCAGAATATGGAATCGATGGGTTCGGCACGGTAATACGGAACGCCATGTGGGATCTCAACGGCCACGTATCACTAGCAGCCGAGAAGGCAGATATATTATCCGCATGGCCGTATTGGATCGTGCAACCACGTCACGAGCCGTGAGTCAAGAAACGGGGTCGTTTGGAAGACAACAAGTGTCTGCACAAAGAGTTCGACGACTTTTGCAGCAGCATGGACTCTCAGCTCGGAGACCATGGCTGCGGATTCCCTTGACGCTGCGTCATAGAAAAGAGCGCCTTCAATGGTGTGATCAACGACGAACCTGGGCGCACAAATGGCGAGACGTCATCTTTTCAGATGAATCCAGGTTCTGTGTACAGCATCAAGATGGTCGCATCCGTGTTTGGCGGAATCGTGGTGAACGCACACTGGCAGCGTGCATTCGTCATCGTCATACTGGCCCATCACCTGGCGTGATGGTATGGGGTGCCATTGGATACACGTTTCGGTCACCTCTTGTTCGCATTGACGGTGCTTTGATCAGTGCACGTTACATTTCTGGTGTGTTACGACACGTGGCTCTACCCTTGATTCGAGCCCTGCGAAACCCTACGTTTCAGCAGGATAATGCCCGACCGCATGTTGCCGGTATTGTACGGACCTTCCTTGATACGGAACATGTTCGGCTGTTGCCCTGGCCAGCACGTTCTCCAGTTCTTTCACCAATAGAAAACGTCTGGTCAATGGTTGCCGAGCGACTGGCTTGTCACCAAACGCCAGTCACTACGGTTGATGAACTGTGGCATCGTGTTGAAGCTACATGGGCATCTGTACCTGTACATGCAATCCAATCTCTATTTGACTCAATGCCCAAGCGTATAGCTGCTGTTATTACTGCCAGAGGTGGTTGTTCTGGGTACTGATTTCTCAGGATTTATCCAGCCAAATTTTTTGAAAATTTAATCACTTGTTATTTCTAGTATAATATATTTGTCCAATAAATATCATTTTGTTATCTGCATTTCTTCCTGGTGTAGCAATTTTAATGGCCAGTAGTGTAGATACTGATAAGGGGTATAGATACATAAAATCAAAAACAAACGCACAGAGATAACAGTACATGTGCTATTTTTACAAATGCATTTTAGCATATGTTTTTCAACAATATGCAGTTTCATGGAATACCCTTAAATTTACATTAAATATACCTAAGGCTCCAATAGTGTTTAAAAACTCCTAGCAACGTAAGAGTACATTGAGATTATTCAGAACCACATAGGAATGTTGGGTTGGAGTCCCTTTCCTAACACAATATAGGACATTCACATCCTTGTTGACAGCATATACCATTCCAGCTGCCCAGGAAATTCGGTAAATGCCTGGGGTGCTTGAAAATATCCGAATTCCCACACATCGAAGATGTGAAGCTTACATTATATCTGGAGTTCGACAATTTAACACATTCTTTGATATCAGTGATACTTCACTATTATTATATTTATCAACAAGTCTAATAAACATGACTTTCTCCATTTTCTGTAATTTTTTTCTTGTATTTTATGTTTATACTACCACGGAAAGCCTTTCTCTGTGTTCATATAGTCTGTCATCTTATAATCGCTGTGCCTGCTTATGAAATAAAACTTCGAAGCTCACAAACATTTTCAGAATACCCTCCATTTTTCCACTTCCTATACCAAGTCAGGAAAATGTTTCCGACGTTATATTCCCGATTAATTTCAAATCGTATAGGAATATTCTGGAAGTTTCTAAATTCTTTAACGAGACCCTTTACATAGCAACATAATAACAATGATATCTCTAAAATATTTTACATTCACGAGTTTGGCTCTGCGTCATTATTTATCATTTGCTTATAAGCAAATGGTGTAAAATTCTGTATTTATAAAAATGCAGAAATAACATCTCAAGGACGAATAATATTCTCTATTATTGCTTGTAGTTTCTAAATATCCTCCGCAACTTATCAAATCCATCCTTTTAATATAAAGGATTTATCTTGATAATATTATTTTTCTTTTGTAAGACTATCATTTTCACAAATAGTTACCGATAGTCTTACCCATAAAAAATCTTCCGCTGCAAAGTTACTAAAGTTACTTTCTGATATCTTGGTCTACTTGATCGAAGCTTCTGTAATTTTTGATTGTGGATTTCATTCAAATATATGAATGAAAAGTGCATTTATTCTAGAAATGTTTCGAATTAAGCTGACAATTTTCAGAGTGTATTGAAAATCATTTGTGTAATGCTATCGAATGTATAATGTATAAGATGCATTATTCTAGAACAAGATAAAAGGATATGATATAGTGGAATATGATTTATGTATATTGATTCTCTTTGAAACAATATTATGTATCATCTCAAAAAATAATTGATTCCCTAAGTGAAAAATTTTGAGCTTCGTGAATAAAATCACATTGCACTTTACTTCTACTTTTTTTTTTTTTTTTTTTTTTTCCTTTTTGTTGAGGTTGTTGTGGTTTGTAGCTGTTGAATCAATTTTTTGGTGTCCAAGATCTCATGTGTGATTTTAGACACTAGTAAAAAGTGACGGTTGTTCCATTACTAATTTCTGCATCCACATTACGGTGAATGTTTGCGACTTCTTTGAGTTTTTATTCTTCTGTAAAATGATGAATTATTGATTCTTGTGGAAAAAAGGAATAAATCTCTCAATCTCTCACTATGAGGAATTCGCTCTTGAGACTCTAAACAGTGAACATAAAAAAAAAATAAATAAATAAAAATAAAAATAAAAAAATCGATTTAAACTCTCATTTGATTTTGGATATATGAGGCCAAAACAAGTGTTATTATTTTTATTAATTGCATTTTTATTAATTCTTGTTATTATTTTTATTAATTGCACCTCTACATGCTACTTCAGTCAAGGTATTGAGTATTTTCACTAATATTTGCAATAGCTATTAATGTCTTTCCCCAAAATGTGGAAATTAAATCCGCAGAAACGTTATTTCAGTGGGTCCGAGAAGGAGGCTAAACTGTTAGGTCTCTAGTTTACAGTTTAATAATTCGATTCTTCCTTGATGGTTAAAATCTAGTTTACAAACTGTATACATTCCTAGTATTAATATTTCATTTCTACAGGAAATTAGATTATATATATATATATATTCGCCTGTTATTTGATTATATCCCACGTTACTATATTTCGATCATATATATAGTCTTTTCTTTGAACTGCACCTGTAACGATACGATCTTACGAATAATAAAGTTATGGTATTATACCTTAGTCACATTTTTAAAGATTTCTTCTTGTATATTTTTTTGTTAGATTTAGTTATTGAATTAATTCCAGGAGATTAA
>JAPDSC010059230.1:0-16255 GCA_026290005.1 Latrodectus geometricus
CTTTAAATGGACTTCCAGCTATATGATAACCATTATATTTAATTGTGACAAAATAATCTCCAGGAGCTAATGGTGTGTACCGAACTTTGTACCCGTCTGCTACTTCTGTACAATCCATTGAAACTTTAGATGGGCCATCAATGGTAACTGCTAGTTGACCAGATCCTGCGTTACAGGTGTTGATCAAGAAGTCTGTTTTGACACCTACATGATATAAGAATGCAATTATTTTTACTGATTTTAAAGTTTTGTATACAATTGTATACAAAACTTTGTTGACAAAAAATAAAATTTTTGTTGACAATTAATCTCAACAAAAATATTTTGATAATTTTTAATAAATAAATAAATAAAATGAATGGGACATTTTTACATACCAGATTTACAATCTTTGAGTCCATTTCCAGAAGCTTGTACCGCTGCAGGATCAGCATCATCATGCCCAATTACTATCCTGAAAGGACTCTGAGGTATGTGAGTTCCATTATGTCTTAAATGTATTTGGTGGATACCATTTTCATGAGGAATGAATCTTAACGCCCACGAATCTATAAGGGAAATTTTAATATAAGAAAAAAAATCATAATCAGTCTTCCTATAAATATAATAAATTATGTGCTACAAATAACAAAAATTCAATCTCACAACCAAAAATACTTTGTGTCAACTGGTTTATTAATAGATATTCCCCTTATGATGATTGTGTAATGATTGCTACTGATACAACTATAATTCAATAAAAAAAAAAGTAAATCCTTTCCTAGATTGGAGGTAGCTAAAACATGTGACAATTCAATTATTTTCATTCATTTGATTTATACAAAATTTATTGAAAATCAGTTAAAGTTTAAATAAATGTTATGCATATTTAAATTATTATACGCTTTATTGATTTTAGATTTTTTTTATCGAATTGCTTTGTTATATAAATGTAAAAAAATTGTAAAAAATTTAAGAATTATTAAAAATAGAAATAATCTAATTACATAATTATTCAACTTTAAAATAATATTTTCAAAAACATGTTTTTATAACAAAACTGCTTAGAATCAATTTAGTACAAATAATAATCAACGCAATAGGGAAATTTAGCAAGCATTTATTAAATGTTCATACATTTTATTAAATATACCATTATAATTTTACAAATATTCGTTATGTGTTATGTTGACACTGCTTAGAGTTGCATTATTAGAAGGGAAATATATATATGTATATATATATATATATTTTAAGGATACGAAAATTTTATATATTATTATTATTTTTATGACGGTAATTATAATGGCATAACGAAAATTTAGCTCCCTGAAACACAGAAATAATTATTTGTAAAATGATGTCTACTAACTTGTTATAATGATTAAACTTAAAAATAATTAAAAATTGATCTAAAATTTAAAAAAAAAGAACGGGTTTATAATTTTAAATTAACTTGTTTATAATTTACCTTCATCTATTGGGGATACGAAGCAATCATCTTCTGTTCCTGATGGGGATATGACTTTGCCATCTATAAGTCCTTTCGCTCCATTCATTTGAATAGTAAAAGCAATAGGTTTGTTGACTTGCAAACCGGCATCGGGCACATGACCTAATTCAATTTTTCTGGCTTCTCCCACTTCGGGCAGAATGTAAACTTTGAAAGGGCTATCCGGGATAGGTTCATCATTGAATTTTATACCAACTCTGTACTCTCCTACAAAATAAATTACTTATAAGCTATTTCAAAATAAATTTTTATTTGTCTAATTTACTCTAGAATATTATAAAATAAAAAAAAACTATTTATTGCTTACAACAATAGTCATAATTGATATTTAATAAAATGGAAAAATTAGGACAAATGTGTAAATTTTTAGAAGTATGAGTATGATTGTTTCTAATATGATTAATTTGATTTAAATTCATTAAAATACTAATAAATTCTGAAGAAAATATTTGCAAGTTTCATGAACTTACCTGGTTCGGATACTTTATAACTAACATATTGTGTTCCAGGATTGATCTCATTAATATTTATTTCAGCTCTTGATGGCCCTTCAACAGATATGTGCAATGTGCCTGGCCCAGCTTCTCTTGTATACAAGTTAAATTCACCTTAAAATAAATATTATTAAGTAGAAAATTAATAAAAAGCAAGGAATGTGTTACTTATTACACATCAAATTCTTTAATGAAATTTTTTATTTAATTTAAATATTGATTTCAAAATATAAATATAACTATTTAGAAGTAATTGATTGTAGGGAAGTTCTTTTGTAAATTAATAAATGTATTTATTATTCGGAAATAGTATGTTTTCTCTCTTGTAATATTTCACCTCATAGCACCAGTTTGGTGAAATAAGTCTATTTCAATAAATTAAA
The DNA here is from genome assembly GCA_026290005.1 of Latrodectus geometricus. NCBI lineage: Eukaryota > Metazoa > Arthropoda > Arachnida > Araneae > Theridiidae > Latrodectus > Latrodectus geometricus. The sequence goes on from JAPDSC010059230.1 coordinate 2,370, forward strand.
AAAAAACATTTCAATAATGTTCTTAAATTGTTTGTAATAAGGAAATAATTATTCAAATACTTAACCTAGACCATCTGACATTAGTTTTCCGTACATAATTATGTTAAATTGAATTATATCATTTGTTTCAGAAATTATTTGTGATACGACTTTTCAAATTCTGCAAATGAGTATAAACTTGAATGACAGTAAAAAAGTAATGTATGTAATTGTCTTTGAATAACCAGTTTCAATTTAGCTAAGTTTATTCAGGTTTTTAAAATATTTATTTTAGTTGATTCAATGTGATATGGCATTTTATTTAAAAACACTTCAGTCTATTTGAAGTTGGGGCAAATTTCCTTATTGTTTGGTTACATAGACATTTAATATCAGAGTGGCATGTATGAGTAACATCATATGTCCATTGATCATAATAATTCTTAACAGTCAAAAATGGTATAAATACTGTCCAACTGGAAAACAGGAATATTCACTCATACAGCAGTTGGGCAAATATTACAATCAATGATAATCTTCACACAAAATTGTCAATATTCATAACAATTATGCAAAGCATTTATGAGGGAAAATTAAAAACGAAAACGTTATTGAAATTTTTTGTTTTTGATCTAAGAATAAATAATACAACATAATATAATAATGAACGCATAGTTAATGTACTTCAAAATTGTACAGTTGCCTTTTTGTATAATAATATTCAAAACTAATAAGAAATATTTACTTGAAGTTTTTGAGAGTTTTTTAACTAAATTTAGTTACGATAAAACTCATCATATCAAAATTTCTGAAATTATACTCACATGGTTCATTTGCCCCACCACGTTCTAAGCCAAGACCGCCAGCATGCACTTTATGTGCTCCAAAAGTCTGGAAACTCCCAACAGTAAACTGGAAAGGAGATCCTGGTATATGTATTTCTTTGCTTCGAACACTAACGGTGTGTACACCTGGTTCTTTGGAAGTAAAGAAAACACCATAAAGGCATTCTTCCATGTCGGTAATTACAGCATCTTCAGTTACACCAGTTGGATTGGTCACTTTAGCAGCCATATCGAAGGCGTTAGTTCCTGTAAAAAAGATTTTCCTCTGTAAATTAAACTGTATATGCGTGATAAGAGATATGTGGTAATATTAACAAATAATGCTATGATTCTTTATTTCTGTACTTAATATAATAACATTTTAATATTTTCATTAAATTTATTAAAATTATTTTTATTTATATAAATCACACTCATATAACTTATATTAAATTTATCTCTAAAGAGAATTTTTATAACCTTTTTAGAATTCAATGAGAAATGTTTCATTGAAGGGTTTTGAAGGGAACAATAAGATTTTGAAACTATAGAATATAGAAATGTTCAATTCTTACACCCCATAAAGTTTCCGTATGAAGTCATTTAAGGCTTCAGTTCTGAAAGACGCTCTAATTTATTCATAATTATTTTAAATGAACCGTTTAAATTTATTCATTAGATAAACAAATGCTTTAATTCATCAAACTATTCTAATAAAATATTTCATCTTTATTATTATAATATATTGAATGAAAAGAAACCAATTTACAATATTGATTTATAATTTGCTATGGAATAATATTTACACGGAAACAAGCTGTTGAGGCAAAGGTAACTGAGGTCATTTTCCATTGTTATGTTAACTACTCTCATTAATTCTATTTTAAATTTTTAATTTCACTGCATTACAGTGCACCAAATTATTCTTACATTTTTTTTTTTTATTTCTAATATAACCTTGTATAATATAACCTTGCGTATTTTTTAAATTTTGAAGTCAGATTTTCAAATTGTCATCATAGTAAAAGAAAAATTATAGAATGAATATCTTGTAATACGAATAATTTATACTTTTTAAATAGAAATCTTGTTTTAAGAAATTCAGGATTAATTGTAAATTATTGAAATCACCGTTAAATGGTAGTTAGATTTAGAATTTAATCGAAACCACAATTAAGTAATTTTGATTCACAATTAAGCGTTTTCATCATATTTTTTTTTAAATATTCAGGTCTTATTCTCTGACAAATGTATGATTTGACGTCAAATATTTATTTGAAAGACCTTCTACTTTCACGAATTTTTGCAATCTTTACGTAAATTCCCAAACCAAAAATTTAGTGAAAAATATTTAAAAATGTTAACAAAACTAATTATTATATTTTTTGTTCCTTTTTATATAATAAGTAGTTTTATATAATAACTTTTAAAAAAAATTAAAATTTTGTATCTTATTGTGAGACTAAATTGTAATATCTAATTTTATTCTTATTCAATATTTAGTTTTAAAAACATACTTATTTTTATACCATTAAATATTTTAAAGAATTAATAATATCAAAAATCTTTTTTTATATATTATTCATAAAATAGGATTAAATAATAGATTTCATGTACCTGGTAATCTAAATACAAGTTTGCATTCACCCCCAATATCAACTATAGGAGCTTGCTCAATTTTCTTTTTAATTGTTTCTCTGGTAGTGTTCGTTCCAGGACCTGTGACTTTAACAGTGAAGGGACTACCTAAAAACATATGTAAATTAGTGATATTTATTTTTAGTCAAATTAGCATCATTTATTTTCATTTCTATTGCATTAACAGAATTTATAGTAAAGTTAACAAGGATAGAATAAAATTAAATATATTATGATATATATTGGTTATTTTTTCCCTTTAATACTGACCTGGTATATGGTGATCAGCGAACTTCAAATTAATTACGTAATAACCAGGCTCTGTAGGTTTATAAGAACATACAATCACTCCTTCACCCTTGTCTTCACATTTTAGTTCGGCAGCGCTTCGCCCTTCGACTGAAAAGTTGACTCCGCCGAAACCTAAGAAAGTTTTCATTTAAAATTACTATACTAATATTCATATATAAAAACAGAATATCAGCAATAATCTTTCCTCAAGATTAAAATCATGATAAAATAATATTAATAGCTATAGCTTAATATTAATATTAAGCTTATCATATAAAGAAAATGTTATTATCTTAAAGTTAATATGAACAAGAATCACTTTACTCCATCCTTGAACGTAGTAGAGTTCCGGATTCTCTATGTTAGTTATGGTAAAAAAATTTTACTGTTCAACTCAGCGTTAATTACGAATTAAACTAATTACAAACCCTGTAATTAGAATTTCGAAATGAAGCATTGCTTTTGCTTAAAGTTAATCGGGTATGAAGAACCTGATATTAATGTCATTTCATTTTTTGAAGACGTTGCAAATTCAATCCCGGGTAAAAATTAGGCAAACAAACAGAGAGAAAATTTTGTTTATATATATAAATTAAGATTGCATTAGGTATTTTGAAAGTTATGTGCACTTTTAATATTTTTCTGAGGCAAAACCTTATAATATTAAATAAGCAAAAAGAGACTAGACTTATTAGTTCATTACTTAGATGCAATTTTCGCAATCAACTTGGTATTTCAAACCTAAAAAAATATCTACAAAAAAATTTATTTTTTAAAGAGGTTTTCTTAGCAATACTCTATTTTAAGCTATGAAATAAAATCTTGATAATACTATTTATTTCATGCAAGGAAAATTATTAATGGAGTGGTAAATTTGGCAATTTAGTAAACTTCTGTGCTTAATATAAAACAATAAAATGAAAAATATTTAAATTAATTTTTAAAATAATTTGCAAATAAAAATGCACATACCGGCGTCAGATGTGTGTAATACGAATTGGTTTTCGCTATGTGTTTTGCCTTCTCTTAATCCATTTCCTGTAACTTTGACTTTGGAGGCATTTCCAATGTCTTTGACAAGTACATTTATTTTAAAAGGACTTCCAGGAAGATGTTTTCCTAGTTTCTTCACATTAACTAAATGTTCTCCTTCTTCTCTGGGTGTAAATGATATTCCTATGAAAAAATATTGATTTTATTGAAATGAATTCTTAAGATTTATGCTTAAGATTATTGCACTAGAAAAGTTAGAAAATTAATATTCTGTACCGAGTGATCCATCCTGTCGTTTTTTGACAAAGCAGGGCTCCTCCAAACCAGAGGGTGCAACTATGCTAGCATTTAGGCATTTGACTTCTTTTTCCTGGACATTTAATGAAACCTCACTGGAATGACCAAAAGTTATTTGACTACGTTTGCGACCCTCAGCTGAAATGAAAAATATCTTTTCATGTAAAATCTTAAGTAAATGGAAGCAAAACAAATTTACATAAATGAGAGGATATTTATTCTTTTGAAGATGAGATGAATATTATTTAACACTCTATGAACTTTAATATAAATTTCTCTATTTATTAAAATATTTTCTATATTATATCAATATTTGTTATTTATCTATCATTGTTTCGGGTTTTATACATATACAAAAAACTAAATATATTTTGAAAATTATTTCAATCAAACATTTTGCTAAATTTAATTTTATTGCTTCATATTCTTATAACATTAAATGATATTTTATGCAATTGTGGTTTTATATAGGAATTTTAATTAATTATTTTTTTAGGAAATGAATTTACTAATAAAAAGAACTAAAAGATAAGAATAAATAAAATAAACGAAGTATCACAAAATTTTCTACCTTGAAAGTTTCATTTATTCAAATATTAACCCAAAATAGAATATGTTTTTAAAAAATTATATTTTCTCTATGCATTTTAATTCGATATATTTGAAATTAATATTAACAAATCTCAATAGATCCAATTTGATTTAACTCTTTGTTCTTAACTCTTATTTCATTGTTTAACATTTATATATAAAAACATTAAGCATATATATATATATATATATATATATATATATATGCAGTAATTCCTAATAAACTCGTTGTATCTTTAATAAATATTTAAAAATAAATTTGAAGTATATTAATGATAAGAATCTGTACCAACTTTTTCTCAGAGAATTATTTGAATTCATATTTAAAAAAATAAAAAAGCATAAAAAAGTAAGTTTATGTGATATAAAAATTTAATTCACTATTCCTTAATCAAATAATAAAGGAATAATTTTTCAGAAAAAAATAAATATTATTGGAGAAACATTAGTATAAAATATGAAAATATGATTATTAAAATGAAATAGCAACAAAAAGATACTATAGAATCATGTTTAATATACAAAAATCTATCCTTACATTTTATATTTTTCAAAAGAGAATTAATTTTTTTATACATAATTTGACCATTAAACTCTGAGTTCGATTAATTATGTCTTTGGATTTGATCAGATTCAACAATTTACTCAATTTGGAAAATTTCACCAAATAATGTGATACAACATTAAATTTATTCATATTTTTATATGAAATGTTGATGATATTCAATTAAAAGAAAATTAAATTTCATCATCAAGAATATTTTGAGAGAAATGTGCCTTATAAAACTATTTTTCCCTCATAGTTATGTATTACACAATAACAACTTACAAGCTTCTATTACCTGTAATTTTAGCCTTGAAAGGGCTGCCGCGTATGTGTTGGTCCCCTGCTTTTATGGTTACTTTGTACTCACCCGGGGAAGGTGGCACATACGTAACGCTCATTGTTCCATCTTTGTTATCATGACATGTTACTTCTGCCTTAGAACCCCCGTCTACAGATACATCTAACTTTCCTATAAACAATAAGAAAATGATAATAAAAATAAGGAAGCACCATATAGAACATTTTATACTAAATCTATTAAATCTAAAGCAAATGTGTTATTGCTTTATTTTGGATGAGTTTTAACTGTTATTTATTAATTATTCACTTATTATTTTAATGGAAAACTTAATTATTAATAACGTTTCTGCAGGAGTGTGAATTTACAAAGTAATTAATATTTTGGTTCCAATTTCACTGATTATATTTTTTAAAATGAGAAAATTATTAATATTGAAATTTCTTTTCAAAATTTTGTACATATCAGCATTATTATACAAACCATCTCGTATTGATGTTTGAAAAAACGTATTGAATTATACGAACCCATTACACTATGATAAGTGAAAAAAAATACACAATTTATTTTAAAAGTAAAAATTATTTGAAATATATTTAAATTATTGTACGCATACTATATATCTCGATTATGTAAAGTCAGTAGATTTTTGCAGCGCATTTTTTTAAATGCTCATATTATCAATTTTTCGTAATTAAAAGCATTAATGAGTTTCTGTGGAATAAAATGTTAAAGAATACATATACTGAATTCTGCTTATTTAATTTCATGAGAATATTTGGTTTATTTCACAAGTAATCATTTTGTTACAGTTGTTAATTGTTACAAATTGATCGAAAGGCTTTTTATGCAGCTCTATGTCCTTATTATTTTACATGACGGAGAAAAATAATTAATCTAACAATTCTTTCTATAACCAGTTTTAATATTTACAAATATGCCACTAGTATAAAAACTGCAAAAACTTATTGTTAAGTTTAGTTGTTAGTGCTAGCTCATATTTTTTTAATTAGGGCTGTTAGAAATTTTTAAAGTTTACACAACTACTTACCAATAGCGTTACTTTTGTTGTTGGATATCGTAATGTTACATGGTTCTCCAGCGACCCCTTGAACAAGACCATTTCCATAAGCTGTAAGAGTTCCATTTCCTACATTGTCTACATGGAATTTGAAGGGACTTCCTAAAATGTTATAAGTTCCTTTTATAAAATGAAACTTCAAAGTTTACTTTGTATACCGTATAGTGATTAATTTTAAAAATATGCTTCTGCATACAAAAATAGATATTAGTTTATGTTTTATAATTACCTTGAACGGGTTCGAAATTGTATTTAAGGTATAATTCATGAGTTCCAACTTCTCTGGGATCGTACTTAAAAGTTACAGTGCCGTCATGATTATCTTCAACTACAGGCTTGTCAAATTTTCCAGACGGCATTTTGAGCTTACCTGAAAATCAAAGAATAAACTAATTCAATATCTTCACTCAACAATTTAAAAACAAGTGTTTTATTAACTTTTTCGTTATTTTCTTTATTCAGTTGATAATATTTTAAATATGATACAATAGTACCCTTCTAAATTAATTAACTTTTAATGTGATGCTTTAAAGTAATTTCCAACACAAAATGTTTACAGCATGTAATAAATTCAATATAATGATGTAGAAATGATATTGAATGTAATGAGTAAAAAATAAATTTTCTTTTCATAAAGTAACAATCAAACCAAATTACAGTTACATATTATGATGGATAAAATGTTTCTGCAATAAAGATTTATAAAATTGCGTCTTCATTCTGTTTTGAGAGGGTTAGAAAAATATATTTATTATAAATAAAACTGAAATAAGCAATTTTCTCATTATCTGTTTCAGTAATAGATATTTATAAAACTGTGTCGTCTTCATGCTGTTTAAAAAGTGATAAAAAAATATTTTTGTTATCAAACTGAATTTTTTTATTTTTTATTAAATTTATCAAAAAAAATTGAAGTTTTGAATAAATTTGAATGTATGATATATTTAAATATACTACAGTAACAGATGCTTAAAACAAAAAAAAAAGGTGCCAAATGTATCACTTTAAAACAAAAACAATTTATTTACTATAATTAAAAAATTTAATTAGTATTATGCTATGTATGTTGTTTAAATATGCAATGCTATTTAAGAAATACGTGCTAAATTTGTTGTAAGCATAGAAATAATTTAAGTATTTGTTTAATAATGGCATTATAATCCACGTATCAATTTTGAGAAAAAAAGGTGTGGTTATAATTACATTCAAGGTAAGTATCAACAACTCATTTCGCCTTGTCTAGCTTCCACGTTTGATTGTCTCTGTTGTTGATATGTTTGTTAGCAAAACTACCTCACCGTCACTCAAAATGTCATTAAGCACAATGCCCTGATTGTGAAGCTCTTATAATGCTTGTATGCCAAAATACTTGGAATCTGGATGGCATCCCAATAATCACCGAATTAAAACGCTGTTATATTTCTCAAGGCTTGCATGTTATATTAAAAAAAATAAAAATCATTTTTGGAAGAACATTAACAAAATAACTCTTTGTGGAGCTGCTTCCGAAGGAGCAGATTGAATTATTTTGGCTTGAAACCAAATGCAAAAATTACTTTTTGCTATCTGTAACATTTCCATTTAAAAATGGGATATTTGACACTTTGCGATGCACGAATGAGATATATTGTTGCTGGAGCTTAAATGTGCGTTTATTGTCACGAGTTTATTACTCATTTTATTTAGAAAATATAATTTTATTATGAATGAAAAATACATTCGGAATAAAAATTCAGTTTATATACTTAATGATTTCTTGCAGTGAAAAAGGAGTATAAATATATTGTGAAATAAAGTTATTTTATTTATCGAAGTTATCTAATTAATCACATTTAATATCATAACATATGTAACTGTATCGGTGAAGATAAGATATTAAAATAAATTACATAAAAATTAAGTAATAAAAGAGGAATATATTTCCCTTAGTGTATGTTCTCATGTCCTATGTATAATATAAAAACAATATATTCCGTAGTCTCTTATAATATTAATCAATGTGAAACAGTCATATGCATAATTAATAGCATAAGTAATTAAAATGTTTTATCAGAACGAGACATAGCTAAAAGTAATTAAGATAGTACATTAGTCTGGAGAGCTTGCAAATTGTATGTTGAATTATATCCGACTGTGAGAAATTACGAAATTTATAAATGTAAAAATTATAAATCTCAAGATTATTTAAAAATTATAAATCTCAAGAGATTATACATTTTTTCGTCGATTATTTAATACAAATACATTTCTGTTGAGAATAAACTCTAAGGAAGTACAAAAATTCGTCTTAAATTCTTTCATTCTCATACAATTTTATCTAGGTGAAATAAAATCTTCAGGTTAGATGTTTGCAGTGTGAGAGAAAAATCATATGCTTCTAAGGGGAAATGTACTCAAGAATCAATATGTTCAGTACAGTGGCTTTCATATAGTTATAAATAGTTTCAACTAAAATTTTCTTGTTCAACTTTCTTAAAATAGTTCGTAATACCTTTTTAAGGTGTATTATTTTTTGATGAATAGCGACGGCATCAATTTCAGTTAAAGGTGTCACTTTAAAATAAAAAAATCAGGAATGTCAATAAAACAATGAAATTAACTTTGGAAAACTATAAAAATTTTATATGATGAAGAAATTTATAAAAATTAAAATTAAGATTCTTTAAGTAATTCCAGTTATATATCTCTCAAAAGGAATCAGTTGATAGAAAACTAATGAAAGAAAAGTTGAGAAAATTTTGTATTTGCTAAGCTACTAAAATAATAAATACGTAAAAGATGCATTTTTTTCATTTACATGATTGTATGTTATAAGAAATTGTCTTAGATTTTCCTTATTTAGAGGTGTTAGTAAATTTCATTAATTAGAAAAACAAGAAATTAATTAAAATAATAAAGAGAATCTATGAAATTCATAATTTAATTATGATAATCTTAATTATATTTTTGATTTATTATTACCAAAATAAAATTTCAAATATTCATTAAAATAAATTTGTTTGATGGAGTTTTGGAGGGGAAAATTTCGGAATTTGGAAACCTGGCTTTTTTTGTTGCATTTTTAATTCCATGCATTATTATGAGAAATCATGAAAAAAAAACATCTTATTTTCAAAAGTAATGTATAAAAAATACCAAACTATATAAATAACTTATGTATCAAGAGCTTTTATTTACTGTAAATCTAAAAAAAAATACTTTAATAGTTTGGATTATTAATAATTGTAATAGATGTAATGTTTTTCGAATGTGTATATACATTTAATTCTCCTATCGTGGCTTAGAGCATTATTGATGTAATAATATTGAGAGAAAAACATTCTTTATTCAACAATTTTGTGTGATTTATATTTATTTTCGATAAAATTTCTAGGCCTGAAATATTTTATTTTAAGGTAAAGTATTTTGACATAAATTTTCAACATTTGTTTTTAATTTTGAAAAAGGATGTTTAAACAATGGCCTATTAAATATAAATTCTTCATATAATTACATATAATTATATCATAAAATTTAATTAATATTTTTTGTTAATTTATATTAAAAACAATTTTTAATTTTGTTTTGATTTTTCTTTTCTTGAGAAATTTTAAATTATATCAATCAGAAATATAAGAAACTTATTAAAAACACATTAAATTAACTTATTTTGTTGAGAAGTTCTAAAATATACATCGCTTATACTTGATCGAAGAAATTTCTAAGAACAACTTTTAATCCGTTGACACATTTTGAAATAAAATATAAGTAAAGTAATAGTTCATATTTTAAGTAATTTCTTTTACCAAATTTCAAGTCTTCTAATCTAATTGTTCTCTTCAAAATATGAACTGGATAATTATGGACTAGTTCCAACAAGTGTAACTATTTTATTTCTGAATACGAACAAGACATCTCACATTCAGTGATCAGTCGTTTATCAAGACAGCAAAGGCGTTTTAATATTGTCAAGTCTGGCACCATGTTTGTCTGAAGGTAGTTCTGACGTTCATTTTTTAAAAGAAAGGTGAATCACTTAGGTACAACAGAAAAAAAAGAATGGATGAGATTTTGTAGAATAAAAACGACTGTTAGAAGTTCCAAATATTTTACAGCATATAAATCAACTTGCAGAATTTTCTTGGAAGTGATAAGGTAACTTAAAAAAAAGTTTATAAAATTTCTCATTTGTTCTCTTGTAATCACGTGATAAAATCTAGTCTGTCACAGCTGCCAAATAACGACTAAGTTGAGCCACATAGTGATACTAGATACGAGTTTTTAAAAAGAAATGAATTCTCATTCAAATAAATTTAAAAAAAGCTTAAAAATTAAAACTATTCTGTATATATTACAAAAATGGTGATTTAAAATCATATTGGTAATTAAATATATCTGTAACTAAATTTAACAGGAAGGGGTTTGATTTAAAATGTAGATCTTTATTCAACTTCAGATACATTCCTGAATATCATAACTAAGATGTCAATTTAATTGTTAGCTGTCTGACATTTAGTGGAATAGTCCATTGGTTTTATACCTATCTCAAATATGGATATTTGTAGGCGTTTGATGTTCCTGTTAAACTATTACGTTAATTAAGAAGACGTATGAGATTTCAGTGGTCAGATAAATTGATAGATTGTAAATAATTATAATGGAATTCATTCATCTTGGATAGTTTATATATATTGTTAATTTTCTTATTCCCGATAAGGCAAATGTTTCGGTAAAAGTTTGCAAAGCAAGTTGATTTATCTTTTCTTTGTTATACCTTCTGTTACTCTTTTTGTACACATAAGGGAATTATTAAGGGATTTTAACTACATTGCAAATGAGAAACTTAACAGAAAACAATAAACGAACAAAATATATTATCAAATTAGACAAATTTAACAATTTAAAAGAGTTAGTTAATTGTATGAACTAAATTTAAATTGCCGAAAGAGAATATGATAATCTCAACTACCAAAAAATGAAGAGATTGCAAATTATGCAATCTCTTCATTTTTAAGTATTTTAAAAAATGTTAAGAAAATACAACATAAAAATAAAACAACTTAAGAAAATAAGTCAAATTAAAGCCTTTTAATGTAGGTCACTTTTTTATAGTGGGAGGTAAATGATGCAAAAAATGAGCTAGGAAAAGTGAAAAAAGGGATATCGCATTTCATTCTTTCAAAAATATCGTGAAGGTTCAGGAGAATTCTAATATTAAAAATGTCAGCTGCTACGAAAATTTATGTCAGAATTTAGACAGGTTGAAGGATGGGGTGTCTTTAATTGAGATGAGATAGTTTTTTTATGTAACTTTTCTCGTTATGAATATCCCTGAAAAGTTAATTATAGAGTACTGTTAGAATTCCATTGAAATTTTAATCACTCTAGTCGTTGATATTTTCTCTAATTAAAAGTATATTAAAAACAAAAAATGATTATTATCTGTAATTTACATAATGTATATAAATGTTTATTAATTATAGTATGAAAATCATTAATCATAATAACCATGAGTAATAATTAAATATGAGTAAAAATTAAACTAACCATGAGTCAATAATTAAACTTATTTTAATCAGTGAATAAAACGCCATATTTAAATTATTAATTTAAATTCATATTGAAATATATATATGTAGCATATATTTTATGCAGAATTTATTTATTTGCAAATTTTGACTATCTCTCTCCTTTTAAGATAATATTAAATATTGATATAAAGTAACTAAACTTTTCTTTAAAATATTATATCACGAATATATATTTTTAGACATTAAATGTTTTGTTTTCGTAGGAAAATGGTTCTGAAATACTATTTCCTTTTTATTATTATTGATCAATTTAGCATTGTAATTGAGAAGTATCCTGTTAAGAAGTAGTATAAGAATTAAGCAAAAATTTATATGCAAACTAAATCTGGTAATATTGGTTTAAGTTATATACATTAAAATTTAAAATCAACGGAACAATCTTTTCTTAAGAATTTTAAAATAAAAATTTGATTCAGCATATTGTTAAGTCCCCGCTCACATAAATTTAGCGTGCAATGCATGCTATGATAGTTATATATAGTATTCATCTACGCTACATTAATCTTTAATGTTTGAATACCAGAGTAAAAAAAACATGTCTTCACGAGTCTCTAATTTCTGTCAAATTTCGAAAGTCAAATCTTTGTCATTATATATACATTTATTTAAAACTAAATGGCAAAATAATAAATATTTTTAATGATTTAAATTTAAAAGAATGTTGGTGGCTTATATATTTTTCTTGAAATATTCATCATTGATTGTAAAAGTATGGTAATAAATGTTTAAACTCAAATTGTTAGGATGAGTGATATCAATATACAGTGAAACGCTAGACTTCTTTTTAAAGAGAGAAAGGAACTTGATGAACGTGTCAAAAGTACATTCTTTCACGTCATCAAAGACAATTATACATCATTTGAAATGAACAGAAACTTGGATAGTATGCCAGAAACTTTCAAGAATGAAAAATGGGGAAATTCAACTTTCAAAATACTTTTTTGACTTAGATTTATTAGAATAGTTGAAACAAAGCAAGTTGTACATTAAAGTGATTAAATGCTCATGACTTTCTTTAAGTGCTATATTTATAGAAATTAATTAAAGGTAAAGGTAATTTTAAAATTATATTGCAGGAAAGACTTTTTATACCTAAGATTGGAATGTCAGTAAATTTCGATGCAATGCTAGAAATTGTTTTTGGAACCTATTGTTTTAACCTTAAATTTTAATTGAGTTCACAATCATGTATAACTTTGGTGATGTATATCAAATATACACAAAAATACTTGTTAGCATTTAGCTTATGTATTAAAATTTCAAAAGAACTTTTAATACTTAGTGTTTAAGACCTAATTTGAATTTTAAGAAGTTCACTGTGAATAGAAACTCATTGTAAAGCAGAAATTTATTAAAAATTTATATTGTATATAATTGTTATATCATTGTAAATCAATAAATTTTTTCAATAGATTTATCATTCACGAATACATTTTAGTTGTTTCTAAAATTTTGCTTATTCCACAGCATTTTGTAAGATTTAAAGTATAGTGTTCAGTTTTAAGTATTCAATTTTCAAAATTTACAAGCTATAATAAAATAAAAGTGCACATAAATTCCAGACAAACATAATATAAAATTTTTATATACATAAAAATTGTTTTGATAATCAAATGAGGCGACTTTGGCTATGCAGATAAAAAATTGAAAAAAAATGTCTTCTTGGTATAAATACGGATGGTAGTTATGTAGGATAACTGTTAATATTTTTTTATTTGATTATAAAGATAAAACTATATAAACAAGAGATATAATATTTTTTCTTTCGATTTTTAAA
>JAPDSC010059242.1:170-51871 GCA_026290005.1 Latrodectus geometricus
AAAAAAAAAGATCACATTATGTTAAAAAATTATAATCATAAAAATAGATTAAATTAAATATTTGCATTCAATAATTTCTTTAAAAAAATTTAACACGTTGTTGTAAATTAGTATAGTTATTAAATATAATTTTATTTATAGTCTCTATAAGGTTAAAAATAATATTTATTTTAATTAAAATTATAATAATTCGCTATTCTTGTGGTAAATATTGTCGTTTCAAATACAAACATGAACACAATCTATATAGTTTTGTGATTGTTTGAGAAACTATATTAAATAAATTTTAAAATGTGTTTCAATTTTTTATTACAAATAAATAATTAAGTCATTCTAAAAATTTCGTTTATTCATTTCCGTCAAAATATTCTGAAAGTTATTGCCACTGACATAAAGTTAATTTGACTAAACATTTCTCAAAAGACGTTTTCTCCTTAGCATTTGTTCGGTCCCATGAGTATATCTTAAATATACATTAAAAGTACTTGCATATTCTAAGCAAGTCACTGAAATGAAAGGTGACATTTTGTTATTATATGTTAATGATAAAGTCATATCAGTGGGGAATTAACATGCCCAATTCAGCTATCATCTTTAAATTTCTCACTAAATAAACTGTTCACAAATAAACATCAGAGAATGATATTGAATTAGAAATTCATAACTATTATAAAATAGCCCAGAAAACCCTTATCTAAATGTATATAAATAATTCAATTTTGCATTAAAATGTGTCAGCAAAATTATTCATTTGAGTTTGCATTTATTATTTTAAAAGTTGTTTTACAGTTTGTATCAATTTAAAATAATAAATAAAATATTTATTATTTTAAATATTTTATACTATGATTTCTTATTCCATAATTCTTATTTCATGATGTAATTAATTTATTTTAGAGACTTTTGTGAATTTTAAGAACTCGTTTAAAGTTTATAAATCAGAACCCTACATTTATATGAGGTATACATATTTTTTATGCAAAATATGAATGCAAGAATTAAAGTAAGCTGTTAAAATACAGAGTGTTTCATGAAAATAATTCTATTCAGAGTGAATGTGTTACAAAAATATTTAACATTTAAATTTAATTTTATATTACACGGGTGATAACATTAAATTAAGGATGTGCTCAATATATCTTCCTACATCGTACGTGTATATTCTAATTAATTTCATAACAATACTAAGCATATCCAAATTTTCCAATGTTCTATTTATTATATCTTACAGTACTAGCTTTTTATTGTGCCAATAGCTGTCAGAATCACTTCATTACTAATCATGAAGTATATTACAAATTGTGATTTCGGAACTCTTTCTTAGAGGGTAATTCACGAAACTCCAAAAGACTATATTTATGACTTGCCAGCACAATTTGTAAAATTCGAATATATATTTTTGATTTAAAATTATTTTTAAGTATATACTAAGGTAAAATATGCTGGATATCTGTTGTGGAACTGTAGAATTTTGTGGCAGTAGATACATTAATTTATTTATACTAAATTAGAAAATCTGCGTGATATCTTCCACATTTTTACCTGATTTGCAATGACGTTCAGGTAATTCGCATTCTGAGTCCTTAAATTACATAGATCATTTTCTAATATTTTTCATTACAAGAGGCTTAGCACAAAGTCAATTTCAATAAAAATCATGATGAGCATTGTGAGTGTATTTATGGATTCACAGTTTATGAAAATTATAACGCAAAATGATTTTTATTGTGCAACTGCCAACTATTTGAGAATTGGAAGAAATAATGCCAACTATCTAATTAATCAGCTGTTGGCAGCTACATGAAATTTGATATTTTCCCCTTTCTGCTGATATATTCAAAACGGATTGAAACCTAAATTTTTATATTTTTTTTATTGAGTAAATATTGTTGCACATAAATTCAGTCATATTTGCAGTTTCTTAAATAAAAAAAAGTATGCTTATAAAAGTTCTTTAAATCACGCGTAAAAACAAAAGATCTTTTCTCTACTTAACTTTCACAATCAAATGCTTTAATTAAAAAAACAAATATAAGATTTTAAAAAGTCAACACAAATATTTCAATACATATTAAAAATAAATAATACCTCTAAGTATTTATAAATGGTATATTTTTTGAAAAAGTCCTTAAAATCAGTTTCTTATCTTATTCAGTGAACAATATAAAACACATATGACATTTCCAGATTTAATTTTTAAAAAAATATCATAATTCAAAATTACTTAATAAACGTATCTAAATATAACAGATTACATTTTAAGCATATTTAAATGAAATCGAATTGGTTCATTTCCAGTTTGTATACTAATTTAGATTCTTACTTTTAGTTTGAAGTATTTAAAATTTATTCTTTGTTAAAATATTGTTGTAATTGATAAAATATTGTGTATAAAATATTTTGAAAGCATCTAAATCATAGTATTTGACACTATGGGTTTAAATATATACACAAATCAGTCGTAAAACTCAATTATTTACATGGATTAATATTTTCTAGTGAATTAAAATATTTGATAGACATAATTCCTAATGCATTTTGTCCTAAAAAGCAATTCCTTATGGCAAATAATTTATAACTATTACCAGGAGGGATATTTAATTTACGTACAATATTTAGACAGGATAAATTAGACAAGATTTCAAAATTTTCAGTTAAACTAGTAGTTTCATTATATAAGTGTATTATAATAATATCCAGTTGAAATTTTCTAAACGATATAAATTTTTAGAGTAATTTTAATTTAGTACAAATAGATAGATGATCATTTATATAATAATGATCTTTTTTAGTGTTCATTTGTTTAATAATTTGTTTTAACAATAAATTTCAGAAATTAGAAATTAATAATTCTACATTTTAAAATGTGTTCTGACAAAAGCATTGCATTTTTTTCATTTTTAATAATTTTATATAAATATTTATTTATTTATTATTTTTAAAAAATTCGTTTAAAAATATTTAAAGAATTTTCAGTTGGAATTTAATACCCGTAAATAATTATTCATTACAACTCTTTCATATTTATTCAAATTTTATTCTTCAAAATTCAGTTAAACCTACAAACTTAAAAAATAAATGTAATTTTCAAATGTCAATTATATGTAAAATATTTAATTAAGTTACAAAAATGCTGTGATTTACAGCTTGAAGACTCACTAACATTTAGGCTGATTAAAATTGACCATTATCTCTGAGAAATATCAATATAAAATCCTTCTTACTACAAAACTATAATATAAATAAATGAAATCATTTTGAATTGAATACTTATGTAAACACTAATATAAAATTAATGAAATATAAAATGTTCTTATAATTTTAAACTTGAAAAATTTATAGAGATCCTTAGGTTATTTATTCTTATAAGGATTTACAATTTGTTTTCCATAAATGCACAATGTAAAAATGCTTTACTATTAAAATGAAAATGTATAGTATTTTGACACTATATAAAAGGCAAGGCTTTTTAATGATGGCCATATTTTTATTTGGCATTGTAAGATATTTTAATCTTTTCAAAGGAATATTTTATCGATAGATTTGTATCGACTTTAGAGGAATATTCTTACAAATAGTGGGCAGCATTCACATATTTCAAAGAAGAATAACACGAACATTCCCAAGCATCCACCCCTAGAGATGTGCATGCGAAAAGCAGAAATGTGAAACATTTATTTCTCGTTGTTGAACAATGACGGGAATCGAACCTTTGCAAAGTTTCACAAATAGGTTTCATTAAATTTAACATACTGCTTAATTTCAAGAACACATGATCACAACCAAATTGCATGAGGTAAAAACATTTCAATATTCACCAGGAAAATTACATTCTAGGATATTTAATAGATAGTATTCCATATTCTTTTGTAATAAGAAGGTAATCCAGTAAACTGCTTTTTAGATATAAACAAAAAACTAAATAATCATGAGAGTAATGATTTCTTTCCAGAAATTACCATCTATTTTTAGGTCATGTTATGTAACATATACTAAATAATATTTGTCAAGTAGTTAATGCAAATTGACGGGAATAAAAGATTGTTAGTTCAAAATTTAAGAATGAGTAAAATAGAATCATATTTCTATAGACATTTAGCTATATTATTTATTTTGTATGCATAATATTTTTTAAGTGCAAGAAATTTAAATGTTTTC
This sequence comes from Latrodectus geometricus, assembly GCA_026290005.1. Classification (NCBI taxonomy): domain Eukaryota; kingdom Metazoa; phylum Arthropoda; class Arachnida; order Araneae; family Theridiidae; genus Latrodectus; species Latrodectus geometricus. The sequence continues at coordinate 4,329 of JAPDSC010059242.1, forward strand.
TTTTTGAGCATTTTTATTCATATTTCTAGTAAATATATTTTCAAATTATTGTATTGAAGGATGAGGCAGAATATGTTCATGATATTATTGCAGAATTCAGTTTACGATTAGTGTATTTACACAATTTCATTTAAATTTAAAAAATTGCTAACAAATTATTTTTTTCACAAACTTTAATGCCAATCCATAAAAATCAGCTTGTAATATACTCAAAACTCATTTTGAAATGACGTATTTGAGCTAAGGTAGTAAAATGCATTATGAAACGAAATGAAAGTTTCTTATTCTAAAGAAAACTAATATTTTCTTTCTCTTGGGAAATGAATATGTATGCTGAATGGGGATATTACTTTTGAGAGTTGGGGATAAATCTCATGATTTTTAAAACCAGAATCTAATATTAATGTTGGAAGAGTGATGAAAAATACAATGTCATCTTATTTTGCTTGAAATGCGGAGTCGTTTGAAAATCTCATATATCTTGTTGTTTCATATTTGAATCATAAATTCCATAAGCACAGTAGTATGAGATATTTTAATGAATGCCTAATATTCTTTTTTTTTTTGAGTAGCAGAAAATACATTGAGAATTTTCATTTTGAGTGTCAAGGTAAATTATAGTAATTTAAAAAAAAAACTCTGTATGTTATTGCAGGCTTTACAGGATGTATTATTTTCTCTCATTTCTTTACGTAAAAAAATCATTTAAGATATATTTTTATTATTGTTAGATTTAATTGTTAGAAACTTGTTATTTTAATATATCTACTTAGAGAAATAGACTTATGATCTAGGATTTAAATGGCAGTGAAATTGTAGAAAAGAAATTTTTATTTTGAACTAATTGAGTATTCTTTAAAGAAACTCTATAATCATTACCTTAATTTCTTTTAGAAGAGAAACATATTTGGTGGAAAAGAAATGACAACGGAATAAACTAACGAACTAATGCCATAATTTGTCTACTTTATTTTTCTTTTTTGACATATATCTAAAAATGAAACAAAAAGAAATAAACCCATATTAAAAACAACTTTCTTAAGATATGTATAAGATTACGTAGAACATGACAGAAATATTATATCAAATGCTTCTCTTATAATCATGAAATGAATTACCAAAACTAATAAGTATGTTTAAATTATCTCTTTTGACTCATTTATCTCTTTTACGCCATTTTGACTAAGCTCAGTTTTTATATTAAATACATAATTCATGTATACTTTAGGATATATTTATTAAATGACTGACATTCAATAAACATAGCCATACTTTCAGAATTTAATTTTCGTTGAAATATTAATAATTCAATTCTTTTTTTAAACCTTTATGAACTTAAATCAAGTACACAAACACAATCAATAACTTCACTAGCTTTTTAATTGATATGTGTTTTTATTTTATAAAAATACTTTCTCTTTATCTCTAAGAACAATTCTTTTAACATCATGCATTGCGTCTCATTTACCTATTTATTTACATATTTTGGTTTATCTGTGTGTACATATGCTATTCTTCAACAAATATTTATGATAATACTTTAACTATGGACAATTTAATTACCATAATGTATACCGTATATCAAATATAAAAATGTATATCAAAACATTACCATTTAAATTTCAAATAATGATTTTTTTTTTTCTAATTGGAAAAAAAGCTGGAATTCAAGTAGCAGCATCTAATGTAAATTTAATAAAATTTAATATTCTGCAACTATCATTGTATTATGCAAAATGAATAGGAGAAAGGAATTTGTTTTCATTATTCTCTTCTACTTGAACTAGTTTGAGAAGTATTAACTAAACTGCTTGACTATTTTTAAATATTGTTACATGATATCACAGTATATATTTAGTATTTCATTACATTTATACTGTGCCATATAATATTTTTTACTTTTAACTACGCAGACAAGAAAAGGTGGTTTAATTTACTTTTTGCAGTTGTTATAGATAACTTCATTGGTCAGCCATTGAGATACTTTAAGAAGATTTTAGTTTTCTTATGCTTAAAAAAAGTTGAGTACAAATTTATTACATCACAAGGAGAAATTTTAAAACAGAAAATGAGTTTTTCAAATATTTTCATTGATTTCCATATTTTCTATTAAAATTTCTTTTAAATGATGATTGGATAATGCATTAAGTATTATGTGTAAGAAATCAATTCATACGAAATCATAACACAATCAAGAACATTAATAAAACATGTTTCACCAAAAATATATTAATATTTAAAATACTTTATGTTTCCTCTAATAGATATCCTTTTTTTCTTTACAAACTTCACGGAAATATTAAAGTTCCAATGAGGAGTAAAGTCTGCTTTTCCCACTCAAGTGTGTAAAAGCACAAAAATTGTTTGAATTGCTTGTCACTGAGTACAGAAAGAGTGTTTCCAAACTGACTTAAATTATTTCGAATGTTTTCTGAGAATTTCAAAAAAAATTATTTTCAATAGTTTATTGTTAAATTTTCATTTTAAGTTTAATATACAAAAGGGATGTGGTAGTAATTAAGAATGTTTTTATGTTCATAAATTTCAACAAAATCTTATTATGCTCAATTTTTATTTAAATAGAGTATCTGAATTTACTCTGAAAAGAATATTCTTTGTAATATTCTTATTTTTGACTAAATGAATCATAAACAGCTCAAAACTTTTATCTATTAAATAAAATTAATAATGAAATTAGAACACAAAACTCATCAAAACACATATTTCAAAATATATAAAATTCTCTCTCAAATAAAGTTTTAGTTTTTTGATTTTTTTCTATATAAGAGTAAATTATTTAACTCAACTTCTGTTATTTCATGTGATCATACATTTTACAGCAAATTTCGTCAATAACAAACAGCTTATTCATGCTTCATTAGTAAAAGAGAACATTCCAAATTCATGAATCAAATGTTCCCCTTCATTATTGGTAGATCATATTCCAATTTTCTCATAATTACCAACATTGAATAATAATGATCTCCAGAGCACCGTTATACTCGATTTTAATGAACCATATTATCTACCTGAGACTTCTAGAGTAATCTGCAAGGGATAATCAAAATAATTGGAAGGATAAAGTAATCTAAGTTGCTAATTCATTCCATTTCCATAAAGATACTTGGAAATTTCTCTGTAAGAAGTATGTTTGTATATAATTGTTCTTTGTGATATAAAAGATTTTCTATATAATATTATTTTTGTTTAATGTATTTGTAACCAAAATACTTACTTGATTTCTTACTTAAAAAATGGCAAATATTCTTAATAAAATATTTTGTTATAGTTTTTGGGATCAGTGATTAATACATGTTTTAGTACAATAAGTTAGATACATAATAATAAATTTAGCAATAAACTAATTAAGCAAGTTAGCACCATTATCGGTCTTCAGAAAATAAACAGACAATAATACGTATCTTGAAATTTTTCCAAACTATAAATTAGTATTGAAAATTGAATGTAAAATTATCATCCATTGTGGTAAATTACAAATCTATCTGCATAAGTCCCTGGAACTTTTAAAAATAAAAATATATCCCAGTTTTGCAATTCATTTTCCATTACATTTCTTCAATTTTATTTCTCTTTTAAGTGGAACTAATTTTTTTTTTGATAAATAACTAAAAATCTATATAATATTTTCAGTGTTCTACATTTAGAAAATTTTACAGGTAAATGCTTGATTTCTATGCTGATATTAAGTATACAGATATTAGTAACAATGTAAAGATATTTGATGATATATAAAAACAATATGAAATTACATACATTTTTTTTAATTTTGTAAACTGATATATATTGAAATAATTTTTTCATTTATTTTTTTTATCTGGAAAGAGGAAGATTTAATTTTGAATTACATGTTAAAGGCATTTTATTTTCAGCTGCTGAGTTCAAGTAAATTTTCTTAGGGAATTTTTTCCCCCATTTTAAATTAACTGTGTTTGTGTCTATAGTTAATCCGCATGATACTACAATAATGCTATGTAACGTACACACAAAAACTTATCAATATAAAATTTAATACAAGATAATTTTAAATCATTCTGACTTAAAAATATTAATTGTTTTTAAATTTTAATAAATTATTACAAATGGCCAGAAATAAAAACATTAACTTTTCAATATCATTTAAGTGCTTAAATATATTTTAACCATTATTTGATAATTTTGTTAAAATAAATTTAATATTTTAACAAACTTTTTGATATATTATTAAATGTATTAAAAGCATATTAAATAAAGAAAATCAGTATAGAAATTTTTAAGGCACACAGTTCCAAAAATATTCCCTTTACATTTTCACATATTTTTGTCTTATCTTTTTTAGGTAAAATTATTTTTAAAAATAATTTGCATATTTTAAATAGGACAAAGATTAATGATAACCAATTTTTTATGATACTTATGATATTTTAATTAAAAAGTTTTAATATTATTCACCAAGACAAATAAAAAATTTCATTCAAAATCATTTTTTTAAGAAAAATTATAAATTAATTTGATTGGGAAAAATTTTAGTTCCTTTTTTTTTTTTTTTTTTACATTAATTTTATGTAAGCGGAAAGAATCTCTACGTAAAAGACTTTCGAAATATTAAAAAATAATTTCAGTTATTATTTGAAAAATTAGCCTATAATTCTTAGTGGAAAATTTCTTTATCAATAATGACACTAGCAAATAAGATCCAAATTTTTAATTTCCTATTGACTTGAGAAAAATATATAATTTACAATTAAATATATAATATACAAATATTTATGTGAATTCAATTTTTTTTCTGTTTAATCATTTTAATATCTATTTTCAGTTATATCATTTATTAATATGATCATTTAAATAAATTAATCTCATTATTCTTACGTTAGAAATAAGAATGTACCATGAAAAATACGTAAGTGGAGTCATGTTTCGAAATTAATATAATGCATTTTCATCTAGAATGATATTTCAGAAAAGGAATTATGAATTTTACTTTAAATAGTGTGTAAATAAGATTTTCAATCATTTATTTGAATGCTCATTAATTCTTTTATATATAGATAGTTAAATTATTTTAAATATTTTGCTTAAGTGTGAAGAATCTTTTTCACTTTCTTTATTGAAGAATATAAAAACTATCATTTAATAAAGCTCTTATTCCGATATACTGTTTTATTAATCATTTCAAATAAGATGCAATTTATAGCTATTTCGCATCAGTTATAGTAATTCAATCTCATTTATCACCATCACCGCTGATTAATTGTCTTGTAAAGTATGATCATTTATCACACTATCATTATACTTCAGACAGGGACACCTTACGTATTATATAAAATAGCATATTTCTGTTTAATCAAAAACTTCTAGTTCGTTGACTCTATTACTTAGCGAAATGAAGTGATTAATTTTTTTAATATATTCATTTATTTTTATTAATAGAGCCTTCATTTTGTTATATTAATGGAGGAAAATGATGTTAAATATTTTTAATATAAATTTTAAATTAGAACATAAGATATTCCAGCTTTAAATAAGAGATCAATAATTTGTAAATTTTTTCTTAACTGCACTTTCTAAAATGACAAAAATCAGAATGTTAATATACTTTTCTTACAGAATTCCAGCTTCTGGAAGTGAAAAGAGTTTTATAAATCGACTATTATGAAAAATATGGCTTCGAATATGTTTTCTTGTACGTGTCGAAACTAAGAATGGGAGACTTTAGTATCAATGGAATATTTCAGTGGTTCCCATTGGACTTGATCTCAAACGCAGCTGCTGCTTTCTCGGAAGCAAAAAGAAAAATCACACCATCTGTTATGAAAGAAATGATTCGAAAGGTAAATGGTACCTATTTTCACATTCACTGAAATATTTCTACGAAAATTCTATGACTCCCAAATGTCCTGTATCCATTGAATATTTTACTTTCTTTTTATAAAACGTGGGATATTTATAGATATGTTACGCAATTCAAATGGAATTTCGAATAAGATGTTTTTTATAAGTCAAAAGTAGAGTCATTTAGAAACTCGTAAATACTGAATGTAAATTAATTATTTTACATAACATTATGACGTATTCAAAATGAAGGGAAGAAAGATACCAAATTTTGAAGATCTTATTTCTCATCTTCTCTTTAAAAAATGATTTAAATTAAATAACATATTTGCAAGGATTTCCCTTTTTTTTAAAAAAAAAATTAATGTTGTATAAAGTAAAAATTGTTTGATATTAATAGTTTATAGAGAGTGTTAGACACAAACGATTATGTTAAATAATGTATGTAACATAAAATTATTAGTAATTTAAAATTATTTATATTTCTTACCATGGTGCAATAAATTCTCTAAGAACTGTATAAAAAAGGAGGTTAGAGTGAGTTCTATTTGCACTGTCAATTTATAAATGAAGTAGTTATGACTTAATCAGTTAAATTCTTTAAAAACATAACATTTGTATAATTTCTATTTTATTTCTTCTATTTTTATCATTAATTTCAGTATCTATATTGATTTTAAACATACTACCGCAACGTATGTTATGTTCATGTATGATTGTGTCAGGTCATAAGGAATCAGAATTTCATGGGAACAGAAGATAGGAAACACGATTGTATTCCACTAAAGGGCGGTAAATGTTGGTCAAAGTAAGCACTGGCCGTAAGATCAGTGGAAGCAATAGATCTGGGCAATTACTCTTGTATCGATTAAGTTCTTGAACTGACGTTTATCCGGATGTTGTTTGTTCAAACAAATACATTGCCGATTGAAAGAGGAGGATCGTTCAAAATCAGCAGCCACATACGGCATGGACCGCAGATGCCGAGAACACTGTTTTAAATTCATTTAGAAAGAATCATAGTGAAAGTATTCGCGTCGTAAAACATTACCTAAATGTTGATCGGTGCTCCATTATACGAATATGGAGGAAAATCACCAATATCAATACCACATCTAAAGGCTTCAGGCATTAAGAAATACGGATTATCCTCAATGTAACGTATTCACACGTTGGTATTTGCAGACAAGGGTTGGAGACCCATAATTTGAATCATTGATACTGTTAACCGATGAAGCTATATTTTTCCATTATGGTATCCTAAACTAGCATTCTACTCATGTGTGGTCAAATGTAAATTTTCATGTCACATGGTCACACAACCACCAACAATGCTTCAGCATTAGCATTATTATGGAATTATTACTGACATGCTGATTGGTTCAAACGTAATGCCTGAACGTCTTGTCTGTATTTCATAAACCATTTTTTGGAAGAAGTATTGCCCACTGTATTACTGTATGATCCTGCAACGACATGCCCCAACTTGCGATTCCAGCATAATGGGGCTACTTCATATTTCCACCGGAATGTGCGTCAGTTACTGAATATGACGCACTTAGATCGCTGGATTGGGAGGGGTAACCACTACGATCCCCAGAATTAAGACACCTGGATTTTTATTTCTGATATATCTTAAGTGTGTGATATACGACACTTCCGTTCGATTGGACAAGGATCTTATGGCACGTACTGTTGAAGTGGGAAATTCCATGTGATGCCGATGTGAAGCATGCACTGCAGTTGACAGAGCCAATTTTCAGCACTTATTATGAGTTCAATTTGTAATTGTTACTTTTTATTATAAAAAAAGTGTTTTACATTGCTTATTATCTTTTTTTATTCGTGGTAGTCTCAATACAATTTCATACACACAAACACACACCTATATTTATTTAAGAAATTTACACTGAAAAAATAAAATGTGTCATGCAAGTGACGAGCTTAGCATTTAAATATTTAAATGCATTACTATATAGCTTGTAATCATATAAAAGTATGATGATGTCCTATTTTATTTATAAAATTATGACAGTCAATCTATGTCTGTCATTATTTTTCATCCTAATTACTAACATGTTTTTAATATTATCGTATTGGATTGTCATCAAAAGTAATTTATGGAGTACCAATGGACATAAGATTCGATCACGTTTTATTTGCACTAATGGTTCTTAGAGAACTTGCTACTACATGCATTTTTATTGTGTTACACCCACTGATCTGTCCTTTACTCCAGTCCAAAAAAAAATCTATACATCTTCAGAATATTTCCTGACCACTTACTGTGGCGGTTACGTGACCATCACTGTGAAATAAAATATTTGACTTCAAGCCTTGTCAATACTTTCACTATATCTTTCATCAAAATAAAACTTGTCATCTATGATTAGAGACTAACTCATGTATTACCATGTGTCTACAAGTGCGTCGACAGTCTGTAATATCGTAATAATTAATATTAAGCAATAAATATCATTTTTCATTGTGTATATGTTATAATGAAAGACAGGGTGTTTATTCATATTCTCGTAAATTGGGATTATCATTTTGCATGTTGAAAACCAACAAAAGACTGTGATTAATGTCGAAAAGAGAAGTCGAGATTGAAACAGAAGTGAATGTGTTACTAAACATTTTGTTACTGTAATTGAAATTATAAGCAACATGTATTTTTGATACTTTGAAATATTTTTGGTTTTATGAAATGTCTGATAATGGGAACAATACTGGTTAAAATTTTTAAAATTTTATTTATTTATAAAAATTTAAATCACGTTGAATAGGTATTGCAGTCATATATCAACTTTTTTTTTAAAATCAAATGATTTAATTACAAGTAAACTAGGAAACAATTGTTTTTAACTTTATTAAGGAAAATAATTTAAGATACTTAATTAAGTAATTAGTAAGGAAATTCCTTTTGTAACTAAGCACCACAATTTTAGATTGCAAATAATTTTATTTACAAAATTCCTTTTAAAACATTAACTGTATCATCAAAAGCGCGAAAACCCGAAATACTATATAATGATAAAAATGATGTTTGGTACAATATATTATTTGACGCTTGAATACGCTTGAATAAGCTGCAGATGTGAAACTCTTATATTAAAGATTTGTAAATTGAATACAAAAAAGCACACTGTCCATAAATTAAGGATATCGTCAAAATTGGCAATTAAAATTGTATAATAAAAAACAAATATGAGTTATTCATAAGGCTTATATGTTGAACAAATGAGAAAGAACAAAATTAGTGATGTAGGTATGATAATAGGCATACCAACCAATATTACAGTACCGGCAGCACTTTCAACATACATCACTTCCAATGAACAGTATGTTGTTGGTGAAATGGTTAATACATGGTATGTCTCCCATATAAGGAAATACAGTCCGTAGAACCCCGATTCATACTAAGGAACACATTATCTAGCAGCACTTGAACAGAGAACTTCACTCAGCAAGCAATGCTGAAGGGTTTGGAACAGATGTAGGAGACAATTGAGGGGTGCGTTGCCTCAGGCATGCAGGTCCGACTCGTGTTCCAAAGGATTCAAGTCCTGTTATATACTGGAAATACCATACGAGGGATATTCTACTATTAAAGGCAGTCGTTGACAATGGTAAGGACGAACACTGTCATCAATGAACACAAATTCAGCACCCACGGCACTCCTAAGGGATCGGACATGCTGTTTCAGTATAACGTATATAACGTTGCGATAAATTTGGTCAGTCATATTTCCGATGTGAACATGCACATATGTTCTGTAACTATGAATAATGCCATCCCAAATCATCGCTTCTGCATCATCATAATGCTGGTATTCAGTGATGCTATTTTAATCGTGCTGAACGTTGCAATATATATAATATATTGTAACGTTGAAATTCCCCTATATAGAGTGACGAACCTTTCTCCTCATACTCCTCTGCATAGGAAAAGAAAATTTATTTGTTTCTTTCATAAAGATATATCCTGCCTGAAATTTGAGTAAGAAAATGCATACCTACAACTTATTCAATATACTACTACAATTCCATTTGTGAATGATGAATGCTGAAATTGCCAATGAAAGTAAAAAATAAGTTTATGTAGTTACCTCCAAATATCGGTGTTTTTTTAGTAATATTTCTAAAAGTTAATGTATCTAAGGCTTTTTTTAGCTAAGTTTAAAATAACATGAATTTATACAATGAACATTTTATATTAATGGTAATTAAATAATATAGATTTTTTTGTCAAGCATGGTTTCATACCATTTTGAAAGATATTCGTTTTCAATTTTTTTTTCACAAAATACATTACATTACCAGAAATATTAAAAAAGAGTTTCAATAATTTATTTAGGAGATAAGTTAAACCATTACTAATAATGTAATTTCAAAATTAGAAACGCAAATTTATTTTTCATGTAAAATATTATGTCCTACTTTAATTTAAATTTAAATAGTAATTAAAATAAATTCTATGTTAGTTTAAAAATAGAAGATAAATGAAAAATAGGTTCATGAAATTTATCTCCTATAAGTTAAAAATCGAGAGTTAATTTGAAATAACAATTTGGGATTTTAATATTATAAATATTCTATAGGCTTCCATTTCCATTTCAAGCACAACAGAAAATTTATTCCAAAAAAAATAGTAATAATATACATTCAACAGGAATATCTCAAGATGTAAATGAAGGCAATTTTAAATTCTTGAATACTTTATGAAGTACCGAATATATTTTCCTGCGCACATGTATTAAAAAAAGTAAAATGTTATTCAATAAAACTTTTTTTTGATGAATTTAAAAATATTCAAAATTTAAATGTCTTTTACAGAGTACATTTTTAAATATTACTTGAAATTTTATTGCTAGATTAATATTTTTTTCAATATTATTCCCTGAAAAAATATATATTCGGAAAAATTATTTATATCTTAAACTGCAGAAGAAATATTTTGTTCATTATTATTTAGTATTTATTTTTGAGTAAGAATTTTTATTAAATAATATTCAATAATTTTGATGTGGAATAATATTAATACCTTTTTCGGTTTGCAATCTGATATAATGTTTTATAAATTTTTTTTTTATTGAGCAGAACTAACCTAAGGAGATGTTTCCAAACCTTATATATGAATTAAAAGAAACAATTATTATCAATTAATAACAATTCATAAAAATAAAAGTGTATAAATTAGTTTTCTTATTATTGTTTTAACAAAAATACAGTAATAAATTATTGTAAGGAATATCTCTTCTAGCAAGCGCATTTAATTCTGCAAGAAAAGAAATAAATGATAAAATAGAACAGATAAATTTGAAATGAAACCTATATTTTTATCCATAACTTAAAATTGCCTCAAACAGAGTGCATCGATACAGATGTAAAAACGTCATAAGTAATAACTACAGGAAAATATCCAGTAAGCAAATTTTCTGCGAATAGTTTCCCCAATAAATCATTTGTAATGCGTTTACTTTTTGAGATGTCATTTTCAGTCATGCAGACATCAATTATGCTTTCATGTAAAGATGTCTGGTTTAAATTTAAGTAATAAGGATTTTGAAATGGCGTTGTTTCAAAATGGAATATTTTTATTTTGATATTTATAAAATGCTTTTGGATAAATGATGTATGATAAGATTACATGAATTGGCAATAGAATTTTATGAGTATAAAAATATGAAAATAAAGTTGAATGATAATATCTTAAACGATTTTAAACATTATATTTTTTAAAGTAAAATTTAAATATTTCAAGTTGGAAAAATTTTACTTTAGATAGGTTACAATTAAAAAATATCCTTAATTGTCTTAATTTAATAAATAAGATGTCATATAAATTGACATTAAGTTCTTCTTCAATTTTTCTTTAGATTATTTGTATTAATTGCAATCATTATTTGGATATATTTTAAAAATTACTAAACGCCTTTTTTATTGGAAGGTATTTTCGATATCTATTTTCAATTTTCAACAACTACAAAGAATATGTGTGTGTGTGGCTATGTTATATACGTCATTGTATCACAACCATTACTACATTAAAAACTTTGTCCTTTAAAATTATTACAAAATAATAAAAATACGTTTTATTATTTTATATCTTAATCTTCAATAATCTTTGACATTAAAATTGTTTTTGATATTAAAATTGATTTTGTTTGCAATGAAGTTATTACAATGTAAAAAGAAGGCGGTATCTGAATGACATAACATTGTGTTATTGTATGAAAAACATTTCTACTTCCAGAAAAATTATAATGGTCACATTCTAGTTTAGACTTTAATAATGCGGTGAGGACATTTCATTCGATTTTTGAAATCTGTAATAGACATTGTCAATATTCTAGTCGACCATCTCCTCATCTCTGAATGATTGTTGACCATTCTTTTTTGTTTAAATTCTAATATTGTGTGAGGCTAAATATTGTAAATAATGTGTAACACTATTCTGAACAACTTTATATAATATTCAGTTTAAATATTTTTTCTTTGTTAATTCTAAAATTAAGTTCTCGATCTTTTTTAAGATTTCATTTTTAATTTAGAATTATATATTCAATTCTTTGAAAAAATAATGTTAGTTTTAACTGTATAATACATAATTGTATAAAAAGATATATGTATTTAAAACTTTTCAACATATACATGAAATATCTTAAAAGTTTTTAATGATTATTAAATTTTTGTAGAATTTAATTTATTTAACCCAATATTTTTAGTTCGCTTCATCATGTGTCAAATGCAGCTAAAAAATTGAGAATTTACCAAGCATTCATTCAGTATACAAAAAAAACTTTTTTTATAATAAAGTGTTGTTGACACTTTGACAAATGCTGCTTCCTTGACTTGAAATGTTAATTAGAATTTTCCCATAATTTACCTTTATATAAAACAATAAATTAAAAGTGCAGGGAACTAACTTTTGAACTTCAATTAAATGTACAATTTTTTCATAATTCTGTTTTTGAGAAGCTTCTAAAATATATGAGAAAATTAATCTTTTTATCATTTTAAGTAAACATTTTGAATTTAATTCTTAGTTTTAATTATTTTTTTCTTGATAAGTTTATGTAGTCTTAATTTTTTGCAATCAATAATTTTAAAACTTCTACAAATTTTGCATTTTACGGGTTTAGTAATTCTACTATCAATCATAATTATAATAATATTTTTGATGTCTTTACATTGTAATACCCTGTATGAACTATTAACATATTTAATGTTATAATATTATGGCCACTACTGTAGAAAACTGAGTAATCTTGACTTTCCTACAATTCAAAAAGATCCTTGAAAATTTAAAGTGTTACAGCGTGAAATCTGTGGTGAAATAAACCATAATTTGTAAAATTTAATATTTTAATGGGATTATCTCCTCAATTAACACGTTAGAATATTATTTTGTAAAATTGGTAATTCATTTTGTCAAAAAGTTTTAATATAGAAAAAATTTAAATTCTACTATTATATAAAATAAAATTTTCTATTTAATTTGAAATAAACTATCATTCCATTTGTTAATTTACAATAAAGGGAAAATAAAGCGAATTATTATTCATAAATATTATATAAACATATCATCAGTCGCAATGCAAATAAATTTAAATGAAGAGAGGAAATTGCACACACATTCCACAACTGTGTTAACTATATCAATGGAAGAAAGATTCTAACAATAGATAACGTTAAAAACTGATATTAAGGTATTGAAAATATAATGTATCAAAAATCAAATTTTTTATTCTATTGTTTATTCAAATGGATTTTACAAGTGACTCTCTTTTTTTTTTTTGATATATGTCTAAAAAATGTTTTTGTTTAATTTCTGCGCATACATTTCATAATAACTTTCTTAGAATAGAAAGGATATTTTATTGCTAGGATGAAATATTGAATGATATTCATGTGATGGCATATTTTACATTTATTAATATATCTCATTAATTGCATCCTCTCAACATATAATTAAGTATTGATTATAAATTGAGACATTGTTATTCTAAAATATGCTAAACATAAATAAATAAAAACTTAACTATGGAAAGAAGAAATAAAATTATTTTGTGGTTAATTATTACATTTTAATTTTTCTTGTTATTGATATTTTCACTATTTTAATTTTATCTAGTAATTGTCTTGAAAAATGACTGTATAAAACCATAGGAAAACAAGTATATTAATGTTATAATGCAAATTAAATTTCATTCCTCATATAAGTATGTCAATTTTATTTTAGAAATAAATAAATTAAACTAATATTTCATTAATAATTTATCATTACACTTTATATTAAAAACCTTCTTCCTTTTCTTTTATGTAATTGTAAAGGACATTTCCTGCAAAATAGTATTTAAAATTAGTATTTCTAAAACTTATAATAAATAGTATGAAAAATTTAAAAAAAATTAATTTTTACATTTCTAAAATTTATAATAAAGAAAATAAGAAAGCTTGTGTGTTTATTTTGAAATAAGTATTTATTAATTTTAAGAGTTTATATTCCACTTATATGTTAAATAAATTGTTCCTATGAATGTTGTGAAAATTACTAGTCTTAATAAACTTACATTTTATTAAATAACAAAAAATTATAAGAATATTTTTCTTCACTATTATATGACATATGAGATTCAGTTGAATAAGTTATTATTTATCTATTAAAAAAATTTACAGAAAGTATTTCATGCATAAAATAACAAAAGGGAATTTAGAACATGATAAGAAACAAAATATAAGGTTTTTTTCCTAGATATTTTGTTAAGAAATTTTTCAAAGCTGTTCTGGAATATGACATCAGAAAACAGGAGATCGAGGTTATGAATATTCTTGCTACAAATTTATTTTAATTATTTAAGAACTTTCCCTTTGCAAAGTCGCTTAGTAAGTGGTTGAAGAATTAATTAGTTTGATCAATTAGTTCTTCACTAAATTCTTTTAGAATAATCACCACTACATTAAACATTTTGAAGTGTGCGAAGAAATTCAAATGAAAATTATCCTTTCAAAATAAAAATGATTCAGATAGAAAAATTCTTGGAAGAACTTTAAGCTCGTGTTTAAGTCTCTTAAGTCCTTTTGTATTTCAAATATTCCTTGTAAGTTTAGTTAGATTTTGAGTTGAGATGAAGATTAAAATGATATATCCTATTATTTTGCATGAGATGATTGTTAAATTATCTATAATTTATTACATATTTAAATGGGGATGCAATATATTAAAATATTTTTCTTTAAATGTTCATAACTTAAATCAGTAAGTTTAACTGTAACCTCATTTGAAAGTTTAGGTTAAGGTTTTAAAAATATTTATTTCAACTCCTTAACAACTGTAAAAATTAGTTCCTTTTGATAGGAAATGTCAACAATATTTCAGTGAAGAGAGAGAGTATTTTTTTAAATCTTTTACTTCATTAAAATCCAAGTGATACCTAAAAAAGTATCATTGATTTTGTTTTCCTTTAACTACATTTGAGGAATTTACGGGTAAATGGATTATGAAGTTGTAACTATTCGATTGAGTTAATTTTTTTTCTTTTCAATTTAATACAATAAATAGTAAAGGAATAGTTTAAAATAATAATAGAACAAAAACTTCTAAATATAGCAGAACAATTTTTTTCTTGAAATTTATTAAGCCTCTTAATTTATTTTATTTATATATTGAATTCAATATTTAAAGGACATTAAAAAATGTCTTAATACATTGCTAAATAAATGTTTTAATAATATGTTTACAGTAAGCTGGCTTTCAGATATACCTCCAATACATAGTTTATATCAGATCAAAATATATTTATATTAATTTTTGGCAAAGTAATTATTGTATTAAACTGTCTCCGGAACTGGAGATTATTGATGAATTAGTGAACTATCTTTTATATTAATAATTTATTGCGTTAGAAAAAATTTATACGTGAATATTAAGGAATAACTTGAAGGAGAATATGTGCATTCAGTTTTTAAAAATAATTTTTTGAAATATATTTAACTTTTAATGTAAGCATTTTAATGTAAATATGTATTTAACTTTCAATTAACTTCACATGTAAGTATCAAATTTTACAACATTGTTCATATAGTAAAATGATTGATGTAGTGAAACAAAATAAAAATTCACAGTATGGTTTTCTTAGAATAAATGTTTAATATTTTTACACCATGCGCTACCATTAAATGGTGTTTCTTCCCAAAAATATTCAACATCTATTTTTTTTTCATGTATACAAGTAATTTTAACAAAGGATAAAATTAAGAAATAATTTTTTATTTTGGATTATATTTATAAAATTATTATTAAATAGTAAATAAGAGAATTCATGTAAGATAAATAACTTTTGAAATTTTAATAACTGTTACAAAAATGTAATGAAGAATTGCTTTAAAAATTTTGACCTTGAGTAATCGCTGCCTTTTTCACAACATTTTAAAAACATTAAATTTAGATTATTTTTTAAATAAATAACTTTAAATTTTTTAAAGTAATGTTTTTAAAAAATAATCTAAAATTAATGGCAATAAAAGCTATAATTTGGTGATAAACGTAATAATTTTAGTAAAGTGAATGCATTATTAACTGAATGAAAAATGATCGTTTCATGTAGCAAAAATATTTTACCAAAGTTAATATAGTTTTAGTAATATAAAAAATTTTACTTTGTGTTTCGTTTCAATAAATAAAGGTAATAAAGTTACCTCTTAAGAAATATTTTACTTAATTTCGGAATTTCAAGAAGAATATGATTTTTTTAAACTTCTGAGAAAAATTTAATGTTTAAATAACACATTAAATCCAATTTACCTTTCAGATTATATTAACTTATATTTCTTTATTATATTACATTATTAGATTATATTAATCAAAAAACGTTATTTTTAAATGGGTGAAATTGCTTAAAAACTAGAATTCTTAGGTTTTAATGATTTTATGTGAAATAAGAGGAAATTTATTCAGAGCTTAAAAATAAAAAACTTATAATTATTTTGAAAATAAATTGAAAATGAACGAGTAAATTTACGCAATGTATTGTTATTATTGATTTTTATTTATTGATAAGATTTTTTAAAATTAAAAATAAACATAATTATAAAAATTAATAGTATAATTATTTTCAATTTAATTTAATTTTATATTAATTTTTACTTAAAATTTTTTAGCCAAAAAAAATTATTATGGTTAAAAAATTTTAAGTAAAAATTAATGGAAAAATAAGTAAACGATTTATTTCAAATCAAATATGCCGGTTCATGTATCAATTTTTAGGCTTAAATAATGAGAAGTTTACTCTTTTTTACCCATAGAAAAAACTTTTTTTCTTGTAAAGATTTTTCATAGCAAAGTGTTTTAATTAAAATATGGGAAACTTAATATTTTACGTTTAAACATTCAGTTTCATTAAATAATTAAAGTCAATCATCCAAGGAATTAACAAAAACTAATCAAATCTTCATATGAATGTTTAAATTATTCCATTTCCGTTAAATTCAAAAACCTTTTTAATTGAAGTATGCTATTTAAGTATTAAATATACTTTTCTTTAATTTTAAATTACTGAAATCCTGTATGTTTCAATAAGTGTATAACAAAAAATTATATATTAAACTAAAATGGTTATTTTCAGTAATGGGCCTCATTTTTTTAGCCAAAAACTTATTAATGAGTTTGATAATGCAATTAATTGTTGGCTAAAATATATTTCTTTCATTCTCTATAAAATATTAACATAAAAAAGGATAAAGTATCTTTCATTCAGATCATTTTTAATGAAAAGGAGAATACAACATTCAAATAATCTTTTGCAGTTTTTTGTAATTAAGTTCTTTATGTGTAATTATTTTGAATAATATATTAAAATAAGCATATGATTATTAAAACATTATAAACGATAAGAAAACTTTTATTAATAATCAATTAATTTGAATACTATTTTCAAACTCATTAATAATATATTCTAAAGACATCTGATTACGGATCATTAGGCATAGAAATCCAAGTAATTGAAATTGACAACACAACCAAATGCTCAAAAATTGACAATAGAACTTTCGATATGCAACTTATTGCTTTCAGTTGTTATTGATTATATTACAAGTAATATAATCAATAACAATTTTAAGTAAAAATTAATATAAAAATAAATTAAATTGAAAATAATCATACTATCAATTTTTATAATTATGTTTATTTTTAATTTTAAAAATCTAATCAATAAAGAAAAATTACTAATAACAATACATTGCGTAAATTTACTCGTTCATTTTCAATTTATTTTCAAAATAATTATAAGTTTTTTATTTTTAAGCTCTGAATAAATTTCCTCTTATTTCACATAAAATCACTAAAACCTATAAATTCTAGTTTTTAAGCAATTTCACCCATTTAAAAATAACTTTTTTTGATTAATATAATCTAATAATGTAATATAATAAAGAAATATAAGTAAATATAATCTGAAAGGTAAATTGGATTTAATGTGTTATTTAAACATTCAGTAATATGATAGCTATTAATTTTAATTATAGAATTTTTTGCTCTTGAAGAAATTTATTTTAATTCTTGATGTTATTTCTGCAACTAGTAAATCATCTTTAAATTTTTAAGCAGTGCAGCATTACTTTCTTTATCATTACATTCATTTGTAACGCTCATTTTCTGGTTTCTGCATTTTCTATAATTTGAAAGTGTTTTGTATAGAGTAATTCTATTTTGTATTTTGTTTTTATTATAGTTTTGTTTATAATTATTCGGTTATTATGTAGTAAAATGCTACAAAGAACATGACCTGAAATAATATTTTTAATCTGAATAAGTAGTTTAAAATCTTTGAGCAACGACAGTCAGAATGATAACCATTCGACTACCAATTATATTGTTCTACAAAATAAAATGAATAAGAGCAGAAAACGCAATCAATTTCAAACCATGTAAAAGTATATACCATTATTCAGGTATGAATACCAATAGTTGTAAATGGAAAAGGAAATCTACTTAGCAAATTAAGATATTAATTAAAGCATGTAGTTAACTAAGGTACCAAACTGAATATTATCAACTAATTACATTTCGTAACTTTGCAATTCCTATTGAAAATGTGAAACAATATTAGGTCATACATTTACCAAACTGAAATTAATGGAATAATTTAATTTTGAGGCGATATTTTATAAAAACCCTTTAAATTATCAATTAAAAAAATTACTTTTCACATTTTAATCTAGTTAAAATATTTTTCTATACCTCATGCACTTACTAAAATAGGCTCAAATTAGCCTTATGATAAAAGAAAGCTTTTGGGAGGAACTTTGAATCGGATTACAATTAAATAGCAATACTAAGACATCTCAGTTCCTAATTGTAATCAATTCATACATAACAGCTTTTTGTAGTGTGCTTTGACACATTAAATACATTAAATACATTTAATATTTATGAAATTTTCTCTCAAAACGCATTAGCAATTCATGTTTCAAAGAGCCATATAATTTTTTCATGTACTGTTCTCATGATGTTGACGTAAGCACGTGAAAATTCTCTTCAACAATCCAATTAAATTGCTTTAGAAACTCTTATTGACCAGATTTTTTTAGGCATAATAAATATAAACTCTCGTTTTAACAAATTACTATAATAATGTATAATAAATAGATTCTAATAATTTTTACTTGATTTAAAATTATGTAAATCTAACAATTAAGATGAGAATAAATTTAAATCCATCAAAGATAAGCAGGTTTACTTGTTAATCTGAAGACATTATACTATATACAGTTTTTCTAAGAATATATATTTTGCCATCACTTTCAAAATTAATTCATTTCTATTTAAACAATAACAAATATTTTAAAGTTAAATTTAAATTTTATAAGAAATTATTAATATTATAAATAATTTTGCCTATGATATCTATCTAAAAATATTTGATTCAGTCATTTCAAATCTCATATTAGTTAAGATAGAAAACAAGCAATTTTTTAGTCAATATAATTCGATGGTTTAAATTAGTAGAACATTTATGACATTTTCAGCAAAGGATAATTATTGTACTTGTATTTAATAGAATCATAAATAAGATACTTGCAAATGCATTTTCATTTTACAGCACATTTGTTATGCTTAAATAATTAAAAATTATGATATAGTAGTTTCAGAAACTAATACAATTTGGTTGTAAATTACTTGAATATTTCTTGCGTTTTTAATAAAGATTAAATAAAAAAATTTTTATATTATTTTATTTATATAGAAAATTTAATTTAATTTTTTTCCGTAATATTAGCATTCAAGTATGGGATAATGAATCAACGAAGAGAAATATTTTGTGTTTTCATAAACAATATAAAAAATGTTAAAATTTAAAAAGAGGTAAAAATTAAAATTTACTTTATATTTCGAAATGGATAGCTTTATTTTATTCCTTAATATTTGAATGAAGTTTTACTATAGTTTAGCATAAAATAAATTCAAAGTGTCTATATATAAAGGTATTTTGATGTATGATTTTTTTAATATTCTTAGGTTAAAAATTTTAAATTCTTTCAATTAATATACATATACACTATGTCTATTAAAATTTATAATTTTTCATAAATTAATTACAGTAGATGAAATATTTCTATCAAAATAATTTGGATTAGTTATGGCCACGCGCTAATTTAGAACAAATACCATTTACAATGTCTACCCGCATCTTGATAAATCTGAACTGTTGAACTTCATGAAGTACGCTTTGCATTCCTGTTACAAGAGTTATTTGTTTTTTTCGCCTATTGATAATATTTAACATTTGGTATCATTTTCTGATTATTTAAATACACAAATTTCTACAAATTGCATTTTTTTTTTGCAAAGTTTCAGGAATTACAATAAAATTGGGCTACATAACTACATAAAATCAGGCAGTTAATGGGGTTATTACTGTGAGTTGTCAGCAAGACTTTCGAATAAATTATTGATCAACTATTCTGCTTTCACTATCCTTCAAGTTTATACAGAACATTTAAAAAACTGAAAATAAACATCCAGACTGCCAAAACACATTGTAAAGAAGTTTCAATATTCCTCATTACTATATAATATACTATATTTTATAGACAATGTGCCATATTTGCGTGTTTCAAGAGAAGTCATAAAGAACATTTTCCGGAGACCATTCACATATATTTGGATTTTCATAGCAAGTTAATTACAATTATGGAGTAATGTTCTTTATGTTAAAGAAATCCAAAGTAAAATTCACTGAGGAAGAGTCATGGATTAAAGGACTAGGATAAAATAATAAGTCAGATAAAGAATCAGAAAATTCCAATAAAATTTCTTATATTTAAATGATATACGTAAAAATACGTTAAAAACCAGAAAGATTAAGTTCTTTACTTTAATGTTTAAGTCAATAGTTTCATATTAAATAAAACTAAAAGTTATATGTTTTTTCATGATTGTAATGCTTGATATTTTTAATATTTCCTAGTTAGAGGTATCAACAATCATTGATTTTAGAATTATAAATTTCATTAAATATTTACGATTGCAAATTTGTAATTACCCTGCAATTATGAAGGATGATTTATTTAAATCTATATAAGGATATAATTTATTCAAAACAAATTTTTCAACATAACCCGTTGCCTAAAACGAAATCATTTCTAGTAAAAAATCTTCTTAGAGGAAATATTTCCTCCAAAAATGATCTGTTATTTCGTAGTAAATAAAAAGCAATTTATAAGTAATTTTTTTTCTGATAAAGTACCAAAAAATGACAAATATGAATAGTCTTCTAAGAAAAATAATTGTTCAGTTATTAAATATAAACTGAAGGAAATTTTAATTATGTAAAAAATGTTTTTAGTACGATTGTTAAAATTTATGTTTATGAGAAAAAATGTTTTGAATATGTTCTTAGAAATTTGTGTAAGAGTCATTGCTCTTATTTTTTTCTGTTATTAAATCTTACATGACAGAATATACAGAAAAATAACAAATTACAGCAATAATGTTCTGAAATGTATCAATTATGAAATAAATTTTACGATCAAATATCTGGCAATCTTTTGAAAAGGATGTCTTTCAACAAGAAATAAATATGGAAAGCTTCATAAGATGCACCATTTTTCTGAGTTAAGAATTATTATAATTGTCGTATTTTGCTATAACTTGCAATAGTGAAAATTAATTTAACGTGAGAAAAAATTGATTAATGAACGTACTAATGATTATTGAAATTATATCCTTATTTCCATATTCTTAAAATTCTAAGCTCTTTACACTAATAACATATAAATATAAAAATATGTAATTTATTATTGTTATATTCATCCTCTTTAAGAATTAAATATTCAATATTACAATTGTAATAAGTCACAAATTGTTTTTAAAAATCACTTTTTTTTCTTTTTAAAATAGAGTTTATAGGTGCATACAAAGAATGACACAAATAATCAAGTTAATGTATTCCTCAATCTTTTCCAAAAATAATTAATGAAAAACTAATAAAATTAAAGCTGGAAAAATTACCATTTCTTAATAAACTTCTTTTGCAAAGAATTTACTACTTCGTAATTATAGATCCTTCCATTATAAATACCATTTTATTTCTAAACATATATTTAGCAAAAATACTTTTATTTAAAAACAAATTTATATTTTAATAATTTAAATAACATGGAAAAAGAAGTATTTACAACAATCCAAAATACACACACTCAATAAAATATAGAAAATTATTAAAATCTTAAAATTCCATTAAAATTATAATAAGAAACTCATATGAAATATTCCAATATAAAAGAAAAATTTATTTATAGTATAAAATCTGTAAAATTTCTAAATATCTGTAGTCTTATTCGTAATATGTTTAAAAAAGAAAATACACACTTTGATTTCTCTTAGTTAGAATTTTTCTTAGAACTCAAAAAATTCTTTTTGCAAAGTACCTCAAAGTAAGACTGAAGGATTAATTAGTGCGATATATCTAATTCTCACATAAATTCAACTTGAGCCGTCACTGCAACACAAAAGTTCTGGAAGATCGTGAAGAAGTGTCAGTGGACATTAACCTAGAAGAGATAAATGATTAGGAAGAAGGAAACTCCAAGAAACTTTAATCAAATTCCTGTGTCTACCTAAAAATACATGAATAAGTATTTGTTACACTTTTTCACATTGACACCTTATTGATTTGTAAATATTTTTATAATAATAAATATATAAATTTATTATGTTTTTATTTAATAAATACCTATCATAAGAATTTGACTATAAATTAAAAATAAAAATTTCAGAGTGTCTAAAAAATGTGTACGTTTTAAATGCATTGAACATGTCAATATTGTTTATTTATAATATGTATTTGTTATTTAAATATATTCATAAATACTATTTCAGATATTTTGGAACAACCAAACTTCACATTTTTGCATTCTCCACTCATAACTTTCTTCTCCTTAAACTTTTTGTAATATAGAGAATGTTTATTTGGTGATACATAATTCATAAAATAATATACTATCAGTTTTTTTTACGAAAGGAAAAATGAATATAAAAAGAAAATATTACTCACTGTAGTATAAGTTACGCTTTTATAATGATTTCGATGCATTTTAATTCCCAGTTGTTTTAAATTTTAAATTTTGATTACAATAATAAACATGACATACATAGCCTTTGGCTGTAAGAAGTCAATTCCATGTCTATTTAGATTTCTAAATATTACCACAAAATGTAATGCCAGCTTTATACGTAAAAATCTGTTATGAGGTGTTATGAATAAAAACGTGCAAATATATTAAAACAATGAATTGCTTTTTTCAAAAGTATCAATTGCAGCATAAATTTTTGTGATTGTGTTTATCTAAATAGTAATATGAACATATGTAAAAGTTTATGTAAAATCAGTGAAAATTCCTATTACTTATAACTTATATAAAACTGAATGAAAAAATGTTGAATTGAAACCCAATTTTAGGAAGTAACATATAATTTATGAGTGATTATTATATTGTTTATAAATAATCTTTAAAAATAAATTGTAAATGTATCCATATTTTAATTTAATATTAAATTTTAATTGGTAATTAATTAATTAATTAATTAGTAATTTATTAAATTATTAGTAATTTATTAATTATTAATTAATTAATTAGTAATTTTCAGAGATTTATATTTTTTTTAATATTAACTAATGATTCATTTGTACAAAATGTTTTTTACTAAATTTATATGATATTTTTTATAAATGGATGTTTTATTTTACAGGATTGATAATTTCACAAATATTTGGTTAATGACTAAACTGAAGCAAAATCAATGTTTTAGTACTAAGTATGTAGGGGCTCCTACTAAGTACTAAGACACCGTATAATTTCACAGTATACTTTCTATATGATTCTACAGTTTGTTTATAAAATTTGGCACTAAAACTCTAGAGATGCAATACTTGCTTAACAAACCAATGCTTATATGTGAAAGAGCGCTCAATATCATAAAATGAAACATTTTTTGACAACTATAAACTATAACAATAAAGCAACTATTTCAAATTTTGCATAACATAATGTTAAATTAAACAATTCTTTTAAACTTCAAAATTCATTTATATAATTTCAACATATTTATGTTATTTTTAATATAGATTTACATTATTTTTTTTACTTTTAATTGAGGTATTCAAGTTTCAACTTAAACTAATATAAATTTAGAAATTATATTAAATTTATGTTTAAGCATGATTATTTCAAAAGCTATAGAATTGTATGCTGATTTTTAATATAATTTATTGCTTACATCATTGCAAAAGAAAATTCTCTGAATTTAAAAGAGTGCATTCTATTCAATAACTAATGATTATAAATGATGATTATTAAAAAACTAATGAAAATGAAGTTTTATAAAAAGCAATTGTCTATTCTTATATATATCTTAATCTTATGAAAAATCTTAATTTATACTAAATATACATTGAAAAAAGGAGATTATTTAAGGGCATTTTAGGGAGCTAAATTGTATTTCTAATGTACACGAAGCATTGGGTTGGTTCAAAACAATTGTAAACAATGTTTTAAATAGTTGTCATGAGAGCAAACACAATTTTAATACGAAATTTACCTATTTTTAAACGTACCTGAAATACTTACTTGAAAGTATCTGAAAAATCTGCAGTACTATAATTTTTATTTCTTTAATTTATTTTTAACATATGTTTGACAGTTAGAACAGTTATGTCTGTGAAAATTAGATTTGATTTTTTACATCAAAGCACGCATTATTTCAGTGATTGAATTTCTCGCTGGTTGCTTAGATTGAAGGTTCTTTGATAATTTTATCAATATATGTACAAACCATGGAGCTTTAGATAGTGATTTATTATCTGTAATTGTTCAACTGTATATCCTATGATATATCATTATATCAAAATTGCTATTACCCACTTTTTCCCAAGATGTTAAATCGACAAACAAAAAGCATAGACTGTCACTCATTACGTAAAGAACGTTTTAAGAAAAATGTTTACAGCATGCTTAAGTATTTGACTAATTTGAAATTTTATTAATACAATGTAATTCTTAATAATTAATTGCAAAATGTGTGTCGAAGTAAATTTCTGAAAAATTAATATAATATTACTTTAATTAAGTACTCATAATACTTAAAAAGTATACGCAACTTGATTTTTTTTTCATTTAAACATTCATTACCACGAAAAGGAACAGTTTCAGTCTAATTTTGATGTGTAATCCTTGTTTTCTGTTGATTATTAACATATGATTGAAATTTTTTTCAGATTGTTAGACACAAAATTTATTTTAAAATTTTAGTTATCAACAATAAAATACAGAAATAAAAATGTTGGATTTATGACTTAAATGTTTCTTAGCTAAAAAAAAAAATAATAATTCAAAAATCCTTACTAACTTATATAAATATTTCTAAATTATTGTACTATACGCGCGCGCGTTTATTTAATAAAAACATCTAAATATACATCTAACTATCATCTAAATATATATCTAAATATACATCTAAACAGTAATACTAAATTCATTATGTGCAGATAAATTAGTTTTACACAGAAATAAATATTAATTCATTTTTAAGTATGAAAATATAAATAATAACTATTTATTGATTATAATTAATTGATTTTTATTATGATACATATTATTACAAAACTAATTCTTTTATCAAAACGAAATTAAAATACTTTCATCTATATTATAAAGTGTTTATGATTATCATTATATTTTTAAAAAGATACATTTTTTATTGCTACAAATTTTGTTTTGATTTTTATTCTTTCTTTTTAGAAAATATTGAATTTAAGTAAAACATATATTTTATACTCCACAGTAAATATTTAAATGTATTTTTGCTTACAAAGGAAACTAATACAGTTTAGCGAGCTTGTTAAAAATAAAATTTTAGAAATAAGGCTATTTTTCTTTAATTAGATTAAAACAGTTTATACAGTCTTAGAAAATTAGAAAATGTTCGTTATCTCTGATGTGCTTTCGAAAGTCAGATGTTTTCATCATAAAATACATTCATTTTGTGCTTGGAAAAGATTTTTAATCAATTTTCTTAACTTCAACGAAACTAAATTTGTTTTGAAAAATATTATTTATAAAAATGCTTTCTTAAACTCTCCGAAACAACCAAAAGTTTGAAAAATGCAAAAGCAATCAACCCTGTGGTTAATCGATTCTCAAGATGTTATCAGTACGTTAATATTTATTTATGATAAACGCAAACAAATTATGTTTATTTTTTAATCTTTGTAAGAAACTAAGAAACTTAAAAGCCTTTAAATATTTTAATAAAACTGAAATTTAATTATATATATATATATATATATGTATATAACATTGATTTATCAATATAATTGTAATATTTTAACTGATTTTCATAGAAATATAAAATAAAATCTAAAACCTTTAATTAAAAAGTAACAATGGACATTACCTGTCAAAATGAGAAGGACTTTCAGTGAAATATATAAGTTTCAATTTTAAATTTTATTATTTATAAAATTGTCATAGCCTACAACGAAATCATTTATATATCCACAATATGGTTAAAATTTACAAATTATCAATAATAAAACAAAAGCATACCTTCAGAATATAGATTATTATTTCCAATAACTTCAGATATTTTATAGTGTTATTTTTCACTAATAATAGAATAACAGATCTTGTGTAATCATGAACATAATTTACCTTATATTGTACTAATCTGTGTTTTTGAAAATTTAAAATTCATCTTCTAATATATTAAAAAATACGTAAATGTTATAGCTACTAATAATTCAGTGTGCACCCTTTAATTTTTAAATATTTGTTGAATTTTGAATACACTTCTAAATATATCCCTGAGTCAACAGTGATATTTGTATACCTACCAAAAATCAGACAACAACTTTTAAGGTTTATTATTATAAATTACTTTTATTATTTTAGATTATTTTACAAAGATTTCTGTCGTTTAAAGAATTTAAGATATGATAACTTTGAATCTAAATAATATTTTGCATCAATAAATTTTATTTAAATGCTTCAAACATAATCTTTTTAATGTATTTGTGATATTAAAAATGTGTAAAAGAATATTTTTTAAGTATAAAGATATGGTGTTATTGTGCAAGCCAATATTTAAACATTTGAAACTCTTCTAAGTTTCCTCAAAATGATGTCTTTATTTTATTAGACTCTTGTTTGAGATACATTTCCCTCCATAATGACTCCCCGTATAACCAATTGCTTTCACTTGCTGATTTTATATAGTTAATGAGGGACATTAACAGGTATTAACTTATAAGAGAAACATAGATTTCTTGAATTATTAGAAATATTTACATTTTTGAGGATAATTTTTTTGGTAATGCTAGAATACAGAAATTATTTCTTATTTATAAATGAAAATATTAGGAACATCAAGGAAAATGAATTTTATTGAGTAACTTTCATTAGAAATTTATAAAACTGATTTAAATTGAGAATTTCTCTAATGAAAAAATTCACTGGAAAAGTACATATAACATAAACTGAGTATATAAAGTAAATAACATAAATTGAGCTATATTCATTTTACTTTCTATACCATTTATCATATATATATATAAATTTCTCTAAAAAGAAAACAATAAGCTAAATATTTTCTAAACGATTCTATCACTTTTCCCGGTGTGCACATATGTAAATATAAAACCAGTTTAATATTTCACAAATTATATTATGATAATTTCTTTTTAATTATGTATTTTGAACAATATTATTTTACAATAGATCACTTTAATAAATCTAAAATAATTTTTGACCGGTTACTTCCAAACCACCAAACCATTAAGAAATAATTCCTATTAGCATGATGATTATTTCTTTAAAATAATTATAAAAGTAATGATAATAACTTTAACTGCCAAGTTAAAGATAGGTAATATAAAAATTTCTTTTTTATTTTAAAGCACTAACTCATTCTCTTAAGAAACTTTAGATCAAATTAGTATTTATGAGTAATTAAACTATATATTCAAAGCAAAATTTAAGAATTTATCGAATTATTTTTATCTACAGATATTTTTCTTTTGAGTTGATAGTTGGATCCCAGTAATAATATAATTCAAATTTCTTGATTTCTAAGATTAAAATTTTTCTTGTTTTCAATAATTAAAATATGAAAATCATAAAATACGAAAATAAAAATAAACAATTGAACAAATTATAAGTAAAATATTTATAAAGCCTTCAGAAATACTTCAGACTTTTTGGAAGAATCAGATATGTTTATTAATTTATTTATTTTTGTTTTTATTGCATGAATTATATGAAAATATTGAGGTACATACGACTTACCTCATTAGCAGAATTGACTATTAGCTTACACATCTTAAGTAAGACTGAATCAAATCACATGATTCAGATAATTATATAATGTGAGAAAAAATGACAAAATTTATATTATAATTTTAAATATTCATACATTAATCAAGCTTATGCTAAAATCATCCCAATCAAGAGCTGAAATACAGCTACACTGAATTTCCCAATAAAAAAAGTATTCTATATGTATATAGTGATTTAATTTATTCCAACGTTGGAAAAATTATACTTGATGGAACCCTTTCTTTTGTTAAATAACCTTCTTTTGTTTTGATCTTTCGTAAAATAAAAATTCATATACAATAAGTAATGAAACTATATTTTGTTTTTAATTTATAATTTATGTTTAGAACATTTCAAGTATTTGTATTTAAAAGCATGAAACTTATTTCTTATGTGTTGTCTACCTATATTATTACTACTTCTTTATCAATACAACTTTCATAATTTTACTCTTCTTACAAAAGGTTTAGAAGATTTTTTCTAAATAAAAATCTACTATATACTGAATATTTTTAACTTAAATTTATAAAATTCTCTTAAAAATATTTAAATGAGCAAATGTTTCTTAATTAAGTTTAAATTATTTCAACATGCATTTACTTATTTTTTTCGAATTTAGTGAAATTTATGACAACATTTTAAAAATATTTAATAAAGTTTTAATGGACTAAACATTAGACAACATAAGACATATATAGTGTACAATATTTATTCAATAACCATGATAACTAATATACAATATTTATTCAAACATAAACATTTAATGCCCGAAATACAATGTATTTTAAAAGAAATAAAAGCTTGGGCTTATGGTATCCAAGAACTTTTCTTCTTTTGGAACCATTTATCATTTAAGGTTAATGTTCTCAGACAATTTTCTCGTCTTTCGTAATCCTTAGTTTTGTAGTGATGGCTCAAGAAGCATTAATGTAAGCATTGGATGCGTAACACTAATTAATCTTTCAGTCTCTTATAAAACAAATTTGGTGAAAATATTTTCTCCATTACTTATGATTGTAAAATAATAAAAATTCTAATATTTTGTAAAATTAAATGAAAACATAAGCTTTGTAACATTTTTTTATTAAATAAGAGAGAAGTAACTATAAAACCCAGAAACATTTACAATCTCAGATAAAGTTTTAAATTAGTATTAGATAATTATATACTTCCACATATATTTTTAGTGCATTACTTAATCTAATTCAAAATTAACGTTTATTACAAAATTTAATTACATATTACTGCTTTGAGTTCAAATAAGTTCATTTTTGTGTAAAAATAAATATAGTTTAAAATTTTTTGGCATGAAATATTTTATGTGATGTATTGAAGAGTCTTTCTAATTTAGTATTTACTTATAGCCTATTTAATCCTTAATAAAAATTTTGAAAGCTATTATAATTCAAACAAGTAAAAAAGTTATTGTTTTTAAAATGTAGCGTAATATTTCCAAAATTATTTTAAAAGACAACGTATTACTGGAGACGCATCAAGGATTCATTGGTCACTCATCAAAATTAATATTCCTCATCCGCAAGTCATCTGTAAGTTGTAATTGATTTAAGAGACATAAACTAATTTAAATACTTTATAAAAACACCGTGTTTTATTTTTTTCTTGTAAAAATAAAAATGTCTACATCTGAAATGATACAAATGTTACTCTTTTTATATTTTTTTTCATATAGTCAAAGTTTAAAGTAAGCAAACATTTTAAAAAATTGAACACGAACCATAATTTATGATTTAAAAATTGTGTTTGATTATTTGATACGAATATTAAATAAGATGTTACACATATGTTGAAATAACGAAAATAATCAGGTATGCGATAAGGAAAATATTTTCTACGCTATCATGCTTTATTAAAAAATGCCAATTTTAATCATTATTATTATTTATTAGTAATATACTCTAGTAATACATCATATTAGTTCAAATAATGTTTTCACCCAATTTCTTTTTTATTATAATATTTTATGAAAAATTATTTTTATTTGTTTTATGTTTATCATGTTTGTTTCTGTAGTAAATGTGGTAACTGATAAATTTGTAAATATAGATTATACTATATTCATTATTGATTTTGCAATATCATCATATTTAGGTAAGATAAAATTTGTATCCATTTCTTCATTTGTGATAAAATCTAGCCTTTGATGGAAAGAATCCAGTTTAATAGAATATTTACTTTAATATCAAATAAATTATTATTTAATCAATATATTTGTTTGTAAAAAAATAGGATTTTAAGTTCAGTAACAAAAATAATGTTTTCGAATTTTTGCACTTTATAAATATTTAAAATTTTAAACTATTTTGCTTAATGAGTTTTTTTAATTCCGTTATATAACGACTGATATTTAAATCAATTATTCATTCTTATATAATTATCGTTATAGTATATTAATATAGATGATTTGAGTTTCTAATTCTGATAAGGTGTTGTTAATTCCGTTATATAAACACTGATATTTAAATAAATTATTATTTCTTACATACTTATTGTTATAGTGTGTTAATATGGATGATTTGAGTTTCACATTTATTGTTTTTTCAAACTTTTATGTTTTAATTTAGTTGTTTGCCAGTTCTCCAACTCGCCAATTTTTTTTAAGTTTAAACTCATATTTTCTTCTATTTCATATTGAATAGTTGTTTTTATTTTTCTAAACTGAAATGTGGGTTTTTGTGGCAAAAAAGTGATAGAAAAATATTTTAAATTTAAATACCAAGTTTTATTATCTTACAGTTTTCCTTTTAAAAAAGAAAACTATTGTAGTTCTCAATGTCAATCAGGATTTTTAAGGATACAATTGCTGTTGAGAGTTTGATAAGAACCTATTTTTCTTTAGGGGAGGATGCACTAAATTTTTTCAACAAAATTCCAATTCCTTATATTTTCAAATGCGTATTTGAAAACTTGCATTAAATTCAGATTATTTTATAAATTTTTTAGGATGAATATTATCTGTTATGTTGAAATCAATGAGGAATATGCAATACAAGTTTTCACAAAGTTGTACCAGAAACTATCGTATTATAATTGATGAAACATTTTTAAATGGTGTTTGATAACATTTTTGAAAAATCGGAAGATTCTTAATTTAAAAACATTTATTTATAAAAAATACTGGTTTTTATTTCAAAGAAAAAATTCAGAAAATATATCTTCTGTATAATCCCGCATTTTATAAAAAATGATATATTTTAAAACTAATATTCTAAGTTTTTCTTTTTTAAAAGGTGCAACATGAGAAGATTATTAAAGCAAATTAAATTAAAAATTATTTTCTACATTTAAATCTTGTTTATAAAGATAAAATATTATTTAAAAGAATGTTTATAATCAAATAAAGAATGTTAATTTAAAAAGAGGGATAAAGTAAAGTAAGTATATTGCTACTCTAAGACGTCTTACAATAAATTGAAACTGAAATTCAAACAATTATGAAATAGATATTAATGGCAAATTTTATACAAAGCATTCAAATACTGAGAACACATACGTACGATAAAATGCAATTTTGTTTTGTTGTCTTTTAAAAATTTTCTGCTTGCTCGATCATAAATATAGACTTTAAATTTTAAATGGCTAATTTATGAAAAAATTTGAATAGCTAAAACAAACGTGAAAATATATGATTTAAAATAAATCAATCAAATTTTACTATTATTTTACAGTGGAATGTTTTTTCTAACCTTGTAAAAGTATGTACAAATTTGAAAAGAAGTATTCATCAATATTGAAATTTGTGTACTGTTTGAAGATATTTATAATTTGTTTATACTATATTTTCCTTAAAATTTAATTCATTTGTGAATTTTCGTTACAATATCTAAGTTATGAGCATGTTTTATTAAAATTACTTATACAGATATATACTATTTGTATATTTTACGTTATTGTAACTATGAAATTTCAATCGTCATCGAATTCTTTTTACATGAATATGATAAATAAGATAGCAATTCAGAAGTCTCCTAAAAATAATTTTATTTAGATGTTAGTAAAATGTAAAATTTTTGCGATATTTTATTAAATAGCTAATATTCAAATTACATTGACTAATTTTCACAAGTAATATTTAAATCTTAGAGCCTCTTGATAAATTACATAATTTTATGAAACACTTCAGCCGACTGTGTTGTTTTTATTTAATAATTTAAATTAAATCACATTTATTTCCCTTGCACATTAATTTTAAAAGTTAAGTGTTTTATTCTTCTTCTTATACTAATGAAAGTTTAAAGTTAATTTAATGAACAACTCAGAAATTACTCACTTTTATCATTTCACATAATTTTACGATACTAGTAACCAATGAAATTAAAATTTATTTACTTCCTTATCCTGACATACAAAAGATAAACTGTGACCTTCCAAATGGGTTTTAAGATATTCATAGCTTTAGTCCTCTCTATCTAAGTTGATTTAAACTGAGGAAATTAATTTTCTGAGGTCTTTAAGCCTTCTATTTTCTCCTTTAAAGGCATCACAAAAGACCTTCTATTGATGCAGCGTCCACAATATCGCTTAACGAGGAGTCGTCTATCAATCTTAAGGCCATTCAAAGTAGAATTGAGCACAAATGTTTGCAGATATCTCCAACATAGGCGTAGTAAATATATACGGATTCTTTAATTTATATCAAAATGAATATTATTATAATGAAATACTTAAAAATCTAAAAGAAAATATTGATTAAAATTCTAAAAGAAAATAATGTACTTCATTTTTATTTATTGAAAATGAATATTTTAATAGAAACTGAAGATGGAATATTTTTAAGTGTGATTATGAATATTTCTTAAAAAAAAAACTAAAAAAAAACTATATACAACATTTACACGATTCTTTCCAAACAAATTAAAATTTTCATTCTTTTCAATATACTGTAACTTTATTTATTATGATTAATAATGATACATTCTTAGTATTTTATTCAACTCGAATGAATTTTCAAGACAAAGAGGAAAAGTTAAAAAAAGATTTAATGTTTTTTTCTTCTTTTATTTATAGCAAATATTAAAAGAAAAATAGAGCATTCTGTTGGCAGTTACATACATTATCGTGTGTGATAGTTTTAAAGTACAAATAATAATATCAACCTAAAATTTCCCTCCAACTCTTATTAATCGATAATATTTATATATATTTTTATAAAATTACATATTTTTATATGAAATAAAAAATTTTTAGTATTCAATACTTCATTATTAAACGTTTTAACTTTTAACGTTTACACTTAACACTTGTCAATTTTGTAATTAAAAAAAACTTGTCCTGTTAATAAAAGTGAAATAGTGTCGAATCCTTAACATTTTATCATTATATATAATTCCTTCTAATTTGTAGCTTATGGATTATTACAACTTATATCTTAGGTTATCTTTCTTAAATATCCTAATCAAAAAATTTTCGATTTTTATTTTTTTTTACTGTCAGTGATTGAAAAGTAAATAATTATAAAGTTGATTGAACTGACACAATAAAAAACGTTTGACATTATCATTCATGTGATAATGCTATAAGCAATTTGCCCAAATGTAAACTAACCAGATATAATAAAAAATTTTAATATCTTTTTTGCAGTTAAGATGTGTGTTCTTACTTTTTATAAATCTTTTTGTATTTAAGCATTCATAGGTTAACTTACAAATAAACAAAAAAAACTTTGTTTAAAAATATCTAGAAATAGAAAATACTTAAACAAATTTTAGTACATTAGGATTTTATCAAGCATTTAATCTTATATTTAAAAACACGTTGTAAATGAGGAAATTTCAGAGTAGGATAAATGTTTTAAGTAGAATAAATATATATACGTAAAAATATAAACTTAATATGTTCGAGGAACATACCATTTTTATTTTCAACAGATTCTGCCTTTTATTTTTATTAGAGTTTATACTTACAAACAATATTACCAATATTCAATTATTTGAAAAATTAAATTTATTTTATTTTTTTAACACTCTCTTCTTTGTTGGAAAAAAACAAATGTAACGATACAAAAATACATCAATTTTTTATAATTAATAAATTCTATCTCTAAACTTTTTAGAACATTAAATCTAACATTTAGGACATTTAATCTAAAAAGAGAACATTTAATCTAAAAAGAGGCAAAATAAATTATTGGAACTTTGAAATGTTTTTACTCTGGAGATGCATTTTTAAGGAAAAACAAAATTCGGAGAATTTAAAAAAATCCTGTTTTCGTGTTATATCATTAAAAATTCTGGTATCTGCAAAATGCAGTTACCTAATTCATAAATAGGCGTAGCGATTTTATACTAATACATTATGTTTATACAAATGAGAATAACTTAACTATTGTTATTTAGTTGAAGTGTCTACAATTTAATTAATAAAGCATAAGGAATTAAATGCATTTT
This sequence comes from Latrodectus geometricus, assembly GCA_026290005.1. Lineage (NCBI taxonomy): Eukaryota > Metazoa > Arthropoda > Arachnida > Araneae > Theridiidae > Latrodectus > Latrodectus geometricus. Next base: position 39,443 of record JAPDSC010059242.1, read on the forward strand.
TCAAATTCGTAATTGGAAATGGGTGAAAAACATCTGTAAAAAAAAGACCGTGAATGTGCCAAAGATTCTTATCAGGCTTCGTAACTCAGGAAACTAAGGGTACTTCTCTAAAAAATACTATCTCAAGACAGTGTCTTGTAATAATAGCTCTAAAAAGATATGTATTACCATTGAACAAAATGGAAAAATATGTAGTAGTTGTTGCATATAGTATTAAAATAAAATCTGAGATATCACCTTGATAATGTACTATTATTAAATACCAGTCTACTTATAAATAGTTATATCTGATACTTCATAGAAATCTCTTCTTAGACTTCTGTCAGAACATGCGTAATGTATGATGTTGTTTTGAGAGGAACTAAGTGGATCTTGTACTCCTTAGACTCTTCTATGATGGTTACCGAGTTAAAGAACAAACATTGATCAATTCGCAAATATATCATCACCACAATTTGGCAAAATTGTTTTGACATGTTTAGTAATATTTTTATTAAGTTTTTCTTAATTGGTCTTCTTGATTTAAGGTCTTGATACTCAGATATTTTATCCATTTTGGTATATTTTTCTACTCATATGTGTAATTGATATCATAGTAACAGATATCATTTTATGTCATATTGAAATTGTATGTTTTAATTATGCGTACAACATAAGTATAGGTCACTTTTGATTTTTCTTGATAATTTTATTGAGCAATATGTTGATCTTTCACTTTTATTATAACTTTGTAAAATACAGATTTTTTATGAGATGTTAAACACAAATTATTAAGATATGTGAAAGTATACAGGTTTTTAAGCAATTATTTGTTTGTATGGAGCTGATTTTATAAACATGAAATTATAAGATTAAAGACATTGAAGAATAATAACAGCATTTATATTTCACTGTCCTGCTTCAAATCATTGAAATGAACATATATCCACAGAATATTCCGTTAGTATTCTGAAAAACATTTTTATTTGAAATAAAAAATTGTAGAGAAATTCTAAGGATATTTTATCTGCATTTACATGCAACTAATGTAAATCTATAGATTCATATAAGGCTATATTATTTTCTCTTGTCACTATACCTAGATTAGGTGTTTCAGCAATTAAGACACTTCTCCATCAAAAAAATTAGAGCTTCTCCAATTTAGATTGGCTTAAGAAAGTTTCATTTTCCGTAGCATGCCCTGTATTTGGAAGTAGTATTACATATTGTACATACATTTGCAAATGATTTTCTTTTATATTCCTCGACAATTCGTGCTTGTTTTTCTCAATCAGTCATAGTTACATATTTGTAAGTTTCATATTTATTTCTAAAATTTGCATTTAATGCAATTTCAGAAATTCTTAATAATTTTACTATATTTTTTGCTTTTTTGATATAATAAGCATATTTTTTATATAAATCAAATATATTTATTACTACTAATTTACTTTGAAATCAAATAACATCATACATTCTTAATTATCTTTAGAAAAAAATCACAAGTTAAGCAGGAATCAACGATTTAGTTAGCAATTAAAATATCTAAATTGAAATAGAAAACATAGAAATGATTTTATTGTTAATAAACTTGTGAGTATTCAAATTTTGTTACTCATATAAAAAATTCAATTTTAATTATTGAATCAATATTAATTAATTATTTAACTCATTTAAAAGAGGAAAAGCAATTTGCAGTATATTTTCCAAGATGTTAATAAGTACAATTCTTCATTTGAACTATGCCATTGAACTTTAGTTTTTGTAAAAACAATTGCGTTTCATTTTGTATTGATCTGCGACAATGTATGGATATTGATTTTTGATATTCCCTTAGGTAAAAAAGTGTACGCAGAATATGTATGAAAAAATGAAAATACAAATGTAAAAAAATGCACAATATTTGAACTCAAACTACAAGATTTTCTTCAAAATACCTTTTCCCAGACAACTCTGACTTTGATTTTCAACAGTCCAACACTATGGCCTATACCAACTAGATATAAGTAGTGGTATAAAAAACAAGCATATTATCTTACTGAAATGTAATTCAAATAGCCCAGATTATAATCATAACATGATTAGAGTTGAAATAAGAATGTCTGGTAATAAAATCCAGTTAATAAAATAATTATTTAGTTTTAGATTTCCCATTACCACAGACGATGAATTTCAAAGTTATTTCACTCCATGGTAAAATATTGTAAGACTATAAGAAAAGTAAAATATATTAAATATTAACTGGCATACCAAAGTGTTTGAAAACAAAATTATTTTTATTTTATTCATAATATATGTTAATAAAAATTTATCATAAAAGATTTTTCATAAATTAAATTAACTTTCTTAAGGCATATAATTTTAAAGTTCTACTTTCAAAATATTTATTTTTGTGACCACAAATATTATAAAAAAAATATTTCTTTTCAACATATTTCAATAATTTTAGTTTTCATTATATGTATTTCAAGGATTCGAAATCTTTCTTCCTTAAAAATTTTATTGTATATTAAAAACAATTTAAATCAGCAGTCCCTAATAGATTTATCACTAGGACACGTATCAATTATATTAAAAATTACGAAGCACGATTCATATAAATTTGAGTTTTCTCTCAGTTCATGGTTAGCAAAAAATTTCACTAATTAATTTTAAAAAATATCAAAAATTCTTATTTACAAGCAAAATTAATATAAAGGAATAAAAAATAAACATTTTAATTACTCTTGTTTAATGGAGTAATTTCAAAATTCCAACCAATATTTTATAATAAATTAATAACATAATAAAATATCTGAGTTAATTAAAGAGCTTAAATTTGTATTCTTAAACTACGTCTTCTTTTAAAATGCATCAAAAGATTTATTGTTCCCAAGAGCATTCTGAATTTTTATAAGAGAGAAAGGTAAAAAATTAATTTGCATTTCAAACATGTTTTAGTATCAGGTGTTACAGACATTTTCTATTTTATAATAAAATTCCTATAAGCATCTTAAATACTTGACATGATATTTTTATTAAATTAATGGCTTAAGAAAATAAAAAGTTTTTTTTTAAAGTAAATCTTTCTATGAAAACGTATGCATCCATAAAATAGAGTAATGTTTATTTTAGTGAATTTAAAATTAAATCTTAATAAAAGTTTCTCATGCAAAACTCACTTATTTTGAATAATCTGAAATTATTTTTTCACCATCGATAATATTTAAAATTTTATTTAAATTGTCATGCAGCTTCTTCCATGTATATTTTTTAAAATACTTGTATTCAATATATCTTATACAAAGCTATAATTATAATTGATAGCATATAATACCAGTAATGACGTTAAAATATCTTAAAATGACTAATGGACTAATATTATACGAAGGCGTATGCCGATTGTAATGAATAATATAATATCAAGAATAACTGAATGAATGATGTTTGTACGAATTACTAACAATTAATTCTTTGATATCTTCATTCTATTGATCTAAAAGGAAGTAGTATGCATTGATAGTACCATAAATAATTCCAATTATGTACTCAAAGATTGAACGTAATTATTTATTCCATGTTAGAATTAATAATTGACAGTTCCACCTGCTGGTTGGGACCATGCTATTTTGATCTAATTATATGTCCTGAGATTAAAATGGTTTAATGTTCTGTAATCTTCGATTCCAATCAAAATTGGTATAAATCAGAGGTTTAATCAGTAGAAGCGAATATTCTTAATCGTAAAGAGACATCACAAATAGTTTTACTGTTATTTGTCCTTCTTTCAGAATCCAATAAACTTTCATTTAAAGTATTCCTAATCTCTGTAAGATGTTCTAATACTTAAGTTTTGAGAAAACGGAGAATTTTGGAAAATGGAAAATTGAGAATTTTTTTGATGAAAATGGATTCACGATTTTCCACAATACATTTTAAGTTTTTTCATTGTATGAAGTAATTTTTAAAGAATCAGACTTTAAATTTTTATTTATAATTATTTTTTGTCTTTGTTGACTTTAAATACATATTTAAATGAAATACAAAAAGAATAAAGATTTATCAATCATAAAAAAAAATTATATTTAATTTAATCTTAATAACCATCTAATACGATTACAAAAATTGAAGGAAAATAACAAATCAATCATATTTATTTTTTGTAAAAAAATGGATGATATTCTTCTAAATATTGTTATTTCTGAAAATAATTGGTCAATAAGACAAGAAATATGTTTAAAGTTATTTAATTTTATTTCTTTTTTAACTCTGGCTCTTCATTCTTTCTCATACATACCCCTCTCATCTCCTTCATCCCATCATGCAGTTTGCTAAAAAAATTCTGAGTTTAGTGAGTATATTACAAAAGTTACTTAACAAAAATGATATAAATCGTCTTCGCATTTTAATCCATGTAGAATTCATTTATATTTCAACTAGTGCTTATATAGGTAAATATTAAATCTTCTAGATAAATATTCCTTTTCTAAAATTAAAAAAAATAAAATAAAAATCTAGCACGTGAAAATATCTAAATATTTCTCAGTTAAAATTGCTCCCAAGTTTCACATTTAGCTTCAGCTTATGGACCTTAAATTTTTAAAGCTTTTAAAATTCAGGATATATGTCTTGGAAAAAAGAAGCACTTTAAGTATATTTTGAAACACGTGTTTCGATTAAAAATGTATATGAATTTTGGCTGAGAAATTTAATATTCTGTTAAACTTCGGAACTTTCTTGTTTCTACTGAGACCTAATATATCTTAGTATAAATCAATGTTGACAAACCATTAAAATATGTTTAAAATTCATGCATACCAATTCTAAAAATTTTATGATTTTAAGAAAGTTTTCTTAAAATCATAAAATTATTTATTTTAAATACACAGTTATTGGAATTAAATCTTAAATTCTATTATCATATAAGTACGACGTACTTTTTGTTGATATTGAAACTTTTACTTAACCGATTTAATAAACCAGAGAAATTTTAACTCTCTATTTGTTAACAGTTCAGTTGGAATGTATACAATATTTTATATCAATTTCTTTCCGTAAATAACAGATAAATACATAACGATCATTAATATGTTCATAAATAAAAATCAGTAATTTATTATAACCTTCGGATGTCTATCATAATTTCTCCCTGTACAAGGATTTCAACATTACAAAGTAAGCAATTTCGTTGATATTTTAAACACAATAATTCTAAACACGTTCTTTCAAGATTAGAACTTTTAACATTTGTATTTGGTTATTATTAATCTTATTTTTTTATTTTTAAGACTATCATTCATTTTTATAATTATGGTGTGTAAAGGATAATAATCTTTCTATTGATATACAATAGTTTTTCTTATATCTTAATTTAAAATGTGACATTAATGTTTAGGTTTTGTTATTAATGTTTACCTATTAGTTCATATTTCAACGATGTAATATCTTAGTGAAGTATGCATTTCACTTTTTTATATTTATTCCATGAATCAAATAAATATATTTTATATAATTATGAATATAAATATAAATATAATGTTAAATATAAAAATAAATAAAAATATAATTGATCTAAAAAATATAAATTAATATTATTGCAAGACATTCTTGAGAGTTATTTTCAAAGAGCATGTTTTTCAACATCAGTATTAATTTCTCATCTTATGTGTATTAATAGTGGTGCTCAACAAGCTTAATTATACTGTCTAATCTGCGTAAAACTTGATGAGACTGGAAATTGTCAGTGACTGATAAGTTAAAAAATAAACTGATATACTTTTATCATAAAATATGGCTTGGGATGCAATTAAGCTTTTATTTTTCCCTATTTCCTACACAAATCTCTTGTATTATATCTTTAATTCTAATTCTAAATTTGAATTCGAAATTAATATCTTTTATTTCAAATTTTACTGAAATGTAAAAATGTCTAGGTATGTTTTAGTAGTAGTACATGCATGATTTTAAGTTTTTAAATCATTATATATTCATTAATATATTTTTAATATTAGTTTATTTCTTTATTTCAAGAGAAAACCAATGCTAAGGAAATATATTTACATTATTCACACGAAGAATATCTAGTGTATTATTTAATTGCAAAAAATGTTTAAAACAACTTTTAGACTTTGTTCATGATTTTAGTTGAAATTATTTTAAAAGTTAATTCTGTACTAAAAATAAATTTAAATTTAATTCAACAAAAATATGCTTTTAATTCTGAGTTTTATTTCAAAAATTATTCTTCCAACAATGTCACGAAATTTAATTAATTGAATCACTGGTGTATGCTAAAGGTCATGGGGACTTTTAAAAATAAAACTTAGCTTCTTTGAGACATCTTACGATGAATTTTTCTCTTGTCATAGCCGAAACTTTGTCGGAAGATTAGATCTTATAATGTAAGAAGGAAATCCTTAGAGTGACATTTATAATTAAAATTTGTAATTAATCTAAATTTCGTACATGAAGGAAATTAAAGATGCGAAATTTGTTTTCGTTATTTTTTTAAAATTTTAATTTAAAGAATCACATATATTCTTCTGAACGAATTTTATTTAAAATATTTTTTAAATATATCCTTTGAAATTGATTTGTTAATTGAAAAATTGTTTACTCACTATATCAGTAAATAATGATATTTTCAAACATTTTTAAGCGTATTTCATTTTTTTTTTTAAATTTCATATTTCACATTATTTTTCTTTTGTAAAATTGTCTTGAAGAAACATCAATGTTATATTTAAGGAAAGTGGTTTTAAGTTTGGAATATTTTTGATTAATTTTATTTTCAATTCAATGTTCATTCATGTTTTCTATACTGATTCTTTTGTTAGATATGATCCTACTTTAAAATTAACATTTTACGTATTTCCTCCATTTAAATAAAATAAACTGATGTAAATTAAATTAATGAGATTCGATGTTATAACTCGTTTGAAATATTTGTGATATGATAAAAATATTTTGAATGATTTTAAAAAACTACAATCTTTATATTTTTGTCTTTATACACGTACTTTTCAATATACCTATGTGGATATATATTTGCGAATGTTTATATGTTTTTGTAAGTCTATTACTTAATTTAATACTAAAATGCAAAACTAATTTTAAGTTATTTATGCTGTTCTTAATTTGACATATAAGAAATTTACTGATACCTAAACCCAATAGAATTCTTGGTAAATTATCCTAAAAACAGTTACATATGCTTTAAAAAGAGAAATTTGTTGAATGTTATTTTATGAACCTAATAAAATTTATTCTGGGTGTTCTTAAATGTCATCATAGAAATAATTCTATGCATCTATCAATAGGCATTGAAAATATTGATTTCTTTTTTAATTTTTATATATCCAATCTTTATTTTTTTCATTATTATATAAATAAATAGGTTTTAACTTTATTTCACCGAAAGCAAATATTTTTTGATATTTTTAAAGTTAAGAAATGTTATATGTAAAGGAAAAGATCATTTATTTTAAAATATTCTTAATTTACACTACTGTTAAGAAAATCAAAGCTATGAAAAAACAAAAATTTATTAAAATTCATAAAATAACGTTATTTTGAACACTTTAATGAATGATTTTATGAGAAACAAAATATTTTCTTACAGTATATAACTTTGATTTTCTTTTACATTTCTTGCCAGAAAAGAATCTGTATCACTTGTAAAAGAAAATGCACCACAAAAATATCATGGAATTCCAAAAAATCCTTTAAGGACATTTTTAATACCTTTGTTGAAGTAATATTTTGAAAAGGAGGAAAATATACCGCAATTTTTATGCTGCAGAAAGGAAAGTACTTATTTACTTGCAAACTGAATTTCGAATATCCTTTAACATACATTTCCTTTCAATAATGGGGGTCCGAACGTAAGTGCTTCTAATGACTTTTCCTAGAAGCAAAAGTTGAAGGGAAATTTTTGAAACTTTCTGCTCACTTTGGTAAGAGATTTATAAAAGTTAATAGAGTTATTTATAGTTCCGCAGTAATACCCCTTCCTTAAGCGTTGCCAGTATTGGTGGTTTAAATATTTAGTACAATTTAACGGTGCTAAATTTCTAGCAGGAAAATCAGAAAAGTAATTTTAAAATCCATTTGGTAAAATAATTCTTGGTTTTCAAAAAAACTTACTTTCAAAATGTGAAATTTTATGGTTATTCATTAAAATAGTAACTGCAAATGATTTATTTATTCATTATCATTCTCCGACAAAGTAACGAATTTCCTATATTGATCAATATTTTTTACAATTGAGATTTCTTCTTAAGAATAATATTTTCATCATCCAGATGTTGAAACTTTTTTATTCTTTATTTGACAAATGATGGTAAAGTTTGTGAGATATTTTATTTTATTATCCATTGTTCAACAAATAGCAGTTAATCAAAGTACAATATAAACTAAACACATTACTTTATATTTAAATTTCAGGTTGATGGAAAGGAGTAATGTATTAAACAAATTGACACCCACTAGCATCTCTTAATCATTAATGAGAAAACCTTTACTGATTGGAGTAAAGTTTTAAGTATGATCAAACATTCAATAATAAACTTTTTTTATGTATGATCATTATGGCAATGTCACAGAATAAGACGTTTTGAACCAGGCTTATTTATCACTAGTTGAACGTTGAAAAAGTTCTTATCATAACATTGGATTAAAAATGATTATTTCCAGATAAAAAAAAATACTTATTGTGTACATGTTGTAAAATACGATCCCAAGTAACTTTGTCGGAATTATATTCCTATCATCAAAAAAAAATCATATAACCAGGATGAATATATGCAATAAAATTTTCTCTGCAAGATTCCTAATGTATTCTGAAAAAAAAACTGTCAACTGAAAATTAATTAATGATCGTGATGGAAACATTTTTACTTGAAATCTGCATATAGAAGAAATATAAGATACTACATATTTAATTTACCAGGATACTCTTTTAGAGACTTTCCAAAGTGAACAAGCAATTTCGATATTTAATTTAGCACAATAACATTTATTTCAATTTGTATAATGTGAATAATGATTTGCTTTTCTTTTGGTTTTTCTATGCATATTTTAAAATTATCTAGTCATCATTTTAAGGCTAGTTTAACTATATTTCCTTAGCATATATTAGTTTGGGGAAAAAGTAATCCATTATTTTTTCGGTAGACATCTGTAGTAATCGATTCTCGTGCGGTATCTGTCAAACAATTTCAGATTTACGCTCGTTAGAAAAATGACATTTGACACTAAAATATCCTCTCGCGGTTTTTGTTTGATTAATTCAATTATGAGTACAAGGTTTTAAAAATGGAAGACAACAAACAGAAAATTCGATACATTTTCGTTTTTCTCTTGTAACGGCGAAAAAGATAGCCTTGTGGCTAAAATGGTGAAAGGTGTTTATCGTCCTATATAAGACTGTAACAACCAGTTACGTACAAATTTGGTTTCGTCGATTCCGTTCGGGTATTTTTGATGTTAGAGATGCACCTCGCATGTGGATACAGCATCGTCTAAAATGTCTATAAAATATCAAAAATGATCGAAGTTAACCGCATGTCAGCAATCGTAACGCGCAAGACCTAAAAATCTACATGAAAGTTGTTTTAAACCTTTTTACAAAGTGAATCCAAAAGAAGTTACATAAAGTTCACGTAAAAATAATAGATTTCTTTTTCCCCAACCTAATATTTCTTACTAACAAATTTCTATTTAATTTTGAATGTGTATACTAAATTTGAAAGATATGAAAAATCACTTTCTTCCATTTACTAAATTAAGAATCAAATAATAAAAAAATATATTAATGGTAATTTCTAATAATTATAGTTAGAGGTTCTAATATTAGTTTCTAAAGATAACTGATTTTAACAGGGTCTATGGATTAGAGTGGATTTTTAACTCCTTAAATATTCACGTATGTAGTGATACATATATTTGCAAGAATTACAAAGTACTCTGTGAGTCATATAAACTTTTGTATTTAAAGATTAAATTGTTAAAATTGTAAAAGATAAAATTGTTTTACTTTTTATATTGAATAATTTTAGAATGAATGATTTTGAAAGAAAATCATACTCTACATATATATATTGTCGTCTTTATTATCGTTTTGAAATGTGATAAAATTAATTTTAACAAGAAATTTCCCTAACTGCTATTTACAAGTAATTTTTAAATATATATTATATTTAAAAAATTTCATTAATTACTTTCTTCAATTCCGTCATTAGTTGATTTAGTTATCTATTGTTATATACAGAAATTGTTTAATGATTACAGTTTTAAATTATCAGTACTAAGTGATTATAAATGAATTTAAAATTACAATAGTTTTAAAAAATAGTTATTTACAAGAATTTAATTTTTATTCAAGTCAATTAAGCTAATAAAAAGGAAAAGAAAGAAACAAAATTAATATGTTTCTACTTTTTAAAATCACTACAAAAATAAATAAATTGAAAATAAGTAAATAACCAACAGTTAGTAACTACTCAAAAAAAACTACACAAACTAAACATAAGTCTTTCTTTATATCATGATAATAAAACATTAAATTATTTATAATTTATTTAGTTTTTAAGCAACTAAATTAATGTTAATATTTCTTGATTAAATTTCAGTTTTGATTAGACTTTATTTATATTATTAATAAACATAATATAACTTTGACCTTTCGTGCATAAATGAAAAAAAACATTTTTTTTTACAATTTTCAATTAACTTTTACTATTAAAACCAATCAAATTCAAAATTAACTGTAATAAAATTCTATAAATCTAACTCTTATCACTATATCTCTTATACTTATAAATATGTGACATGATAATTTTATACCTAGTAAAAATTTTGCTGATCTACAATTCTAATCAAATCAAAAAGATATTTATTTTGATTTGATTATGAAGATTATTTAAATATTACTCTAATAATTAAATAAATATTCATTTAATTTTAAGAAAAAGTTTTATTCTACCCAACCAGGAATAAAGCTATGCGAAACGCAATGAGACTCTGGAAATGAGGCATAAAATATTTTACGGCATTCTTTAGTCCCAGAAATAGCTTAGGTTCCACTAGAAATAGCCCAATTTCCTTTCCTGATCACATAGTAAAATATGTTCAGGAAAGAGGACTGGTTACGTGTAATGGTCATTAAACATTTCACTCAAAAAAGTTTATTTTTATGTTTTTTGTTATAACTGAAATTATACATTCCTAAATATTATATAAGTTTAATTTATAGCAGAATTCAAGTCTTCACAGCACATGATAATCTTTTAACCTCAGATACACTATTTATAATCTAATTAATAAATAGAATGAGTTGGATTTTCGTATTTACAATAAGGTGCCTATTAGAATTACTTTTATCAAACAAAATTAAATTTATTTATTTCCTAATAAATCAATTTGATGAACCAAATTCTGAATACAATGGTAATTCAAAAATTATCAACTCTAAGAATCAATCATATTTAGGTGCCGAAGTAAAAATTAGTAGTTTTAACAAATCTAGATATTTCGTTGGCATACTATAATAACAATAAAAAAGTGTATACCAGCCTAATTAATCTTTGCCACTCTTATTTTATTAAAAATCATATCTCTGAATGCTTTACTTCAATTTTTCAGATGAATTATTTTCAGTTTTCTTTGCGATTTTTTCATATGCGTAGTAATACAAAATGCTATTATTCAATAGCGTCTTGGTACTAGTAATAATGTCGTATTTCATCTTGAAAGTAACATTTCATTATTGGCATCCTCTTTACATGCTTCAAGTAATTCATCTTGACACTATAATACGCTATAACTGTGTGTTCCTTAAAAGATCTTCTTTTTAAAACATTGTTCTTTAATTTATTTTACTATTTTTAATTTATTTTAAATAGATATTTAAACTTTATAAGTATTCTCCAAATATTCGTTTATTGATTGTATAACATATTTTACATATTCTTGCGCAAAACAAAATAATTTTATAATTTTAATTAATTAGTGTTTGATTTTATTTGGAATACATAGTATTATATAACTTAATCTTACACTAAGTTTACATTTTAAAATTTCAAATCTCACTTTAGTAATCAGGAATAATTTTTAATAAATTCATATTCTTTTTAATATATTATCTGAAAATATAATTGTTGTTCATGAGTTTTATGATTTACAATCAAGTCATTCACTGGTTTATAATAAGATTACATTAAAATAATATCTCAAAGTATGCACGTATTATATGTCTTGGAATGTTTGGTGACATTTGTTGTCGGTGCACACAAAAATTTTATATAATATTTTTTTATATTTATTTATAACTATCAAATTTCTGTTATAAAAAAATTGCTTCATTTTTTCTTTAAAGCAATCAGTTACAATAAATTTATGATCAAATAATTTCCAACTACTGTCAGTGTTAAAATATTTAAACTGTCACTTTTAAACTGCAACTTCCATTTA
>JAPDSC010059242.1:51881-65053 GCA_026290005.1 Latrodectus geometricus
AAAATATACACTAACTTTATATCATTATATAGTTAGTATATATTTTAGTAACTACATAAATATAGATAAGTAATATATAATTTATATATTTAAGATTTCAGTAGTAGGTATGTAAAGTTATTTATCATGGAAAATTCAAATCTCTGTGGTCTAGAGAGGTTAAAATAAAACAGCTCCATAAAAATTACCGACTTGTATATAATTATCAAATGTTTTCAATAATAAGCTATATAAAGTTCCTTAGCAAACACTATTGTGTTTACTCAAACCTGCTCTCTGTTAAAAAGTAATAAACTAACGTTATTTTTTAGTGTGACGAAATTTATAGTTAAAATCATAAATGTAGATATTATTCTCCGTGTATAAGAAAAAATAAATGTTCTAAGTGTGTAATTTCCAACAAAATATATTTTAAAGTAATATTAGTCTAAAAAATTTAAAAATTGTTTTAAATTTTTCATATATCTCCTAAATATACTGTCTTGCATGAAACAGTAAGTAAATAAGCTATAATTTTAAAATTTAAATAATTGTAATGTTAAGAATTTTTTTAAATTTTTTAACTATCTTCTAAATATAAATTTTCTTGCATGAAATATTAACTTAACAAACAATGCTGAATTCAATTTCGACTATTTAGATAATGTTATACACCATGTTACATTATTACAAAACCGTTTTATATCTGTTTTGTTGAAAAATAAATGTTGATTTCCATTGGCTTTGATATTTTTGTTTAATGTTCAATTATAAATATGTAAAACAATTATTGAGTAAAAGTACTAAACAAATGCAAATAATACATATCACATTTTTTTGATTCAAAAATTAAAAAATTTATATGTTAGAAAGTTTATTTGCTTATATTCTTTATAACAATTACTGTATATTTAAAAGGAAAAGAGTGTTTAAAGTATTGAAGGAATATTTTAAACCTACGTTTCATTTTTTTATGCTTTTAATAACCTACAATACTTATATTTAATAACATATAATATAATACATACTCTTCAAATATAAAATATATCTATGCCATAATTTCAGTTTGATGAGACATTCAAATTTTAATTTTTTTTTAATCTAAAAACTTAAAAATTTTATTTATTAAATTCTGATATCTTAAAATCATTTTTAATAAAAATATACGATGATTAGTTTCAATGTCATAAAATGTTAGAAAACTAATCAGAAATTTCATTAAAATTTTCTTTTCACCTCATAAGGAACGATTTATTAAGCAAAAAATATTATTTTCATTATTAGATAAACTTAATCTTATTTACATTAATTAAAATTTTTTAGAATTATTTTAATTATATTTTTGGTCACTTTCATAAATTACTGAGGCATTAAATTTAAGGCAAAAATATCTTTGCAATATTTTTTAAAAATTTCTTACAAATATATTTTAGCTAACATATTTTACATATTAAAAACGAATATTATTTAAATAACTCATAATAAAGAAACATGAGAAAAATGAAAAAGAATTAAATTCCCGAAAAAGTTAAACATATAACGACCAAAATAAAAGTCAAGCTAGTTCTACAATAAACAACGTGAGAAATTCTACACTTCGAAATTCAGTTACTAATGCAAATATTATTCCAACAGTGTTAAATATTTCAGCAAATGACTTTTAAAATTAGTTTTCTGGAATTTCAATTTTCCAATCCTCTAGATGGATTTTGGAAACCATGAAATTATTTAAAATATATTTCCATCTACGAAATCGTCGAATAAAGCTGTACGATTACTTTGGGCTCATAAATAATTGTTGGATATTAAACAAACCAATATATTTTATATTAAATTGAAATATTCAATAGCTAGCATCGAATTTTGAGAACATTTCTTCAGTTGCAGTAAATTAACTTAGAAAGCATTTAATACATTCTTCTTAGTTCATGGCAGATTTTTAGAATACTTTTTCAGAATATATTCAAATCAAAGTGAAAAACATTAATATTTTTTCCTTTGTTTAATTTAATGCCTATGTTTATATGAATATAATCATATTTATAATACAATAAATATGTTTCTAAATTTTAAAACATAAATTTCTATTAACTGATGCTGTTTTTTCTATATAGTAAAATAGTTATACGTAGTTTAAGGAAGTCTTTTGTAAACTAACTATATTTTAATTTTCTATTCAAATTATTTATTAGAAGTGTAAATTTTTTTAATATATTTGTGGTATGTTGGTTTTTTTATTCATTGATTTTGTCATTTTATTATATACTTACAACTGACAAAAAATGTTCAAGATGAATTTAACTGATAATTTTTAGTTTAAATTTTGACTTTGTGGAGATTAAATATAAATTTATTCACCTGGAAATAAAATGTTGTTTGATGAAATATGTAATTTAGGTAATAAAAACATGGCATTTTTAAAATTTTCGACAGAAATAAAAAAAAACAATTTGATATTTTTGCGAAATATTCTATATAAATTTATTGTTCTAATTGCATTCATTGAAATTCAAATCAGTATCATATATGCAATCTTGTATCATATACGGTAAAAGATACAAAAAGTAAATGAATAATTGACTCAAATACTACATTGTTTTTTAAAAGTTTTTCATGAAAGATATTTTCATAATCATAGTATATTTTTTTCACTTTCAAATAGCTTATCACTTTCTAGTTATTTTAGAAATATTTTATCTTTCAATGTAAATCATATGTAAATACCATCATAATGACTGAACTTCGTAAGTCATATATTATATATCAGTGCTTTGAAATAATATTTTTTCTTTAAGAAATTATATTTAATATTTATTTCATAAAGAAAATATATTTAACATATTCATCAAGGACTTCAAAACTGTTTTTTTATTGTTCGTTACTAAATTATTATATAAGTCGAACTGACTTGACAAAGACAAAAGAGATATAATATTAGACATTTGATATTTCAACAGACAATATTAAACAATCTCAAAAAAAAAGAAAATTACTAAAGGAAAAAATTTTAATTTAGGAAAATAAATGAAATTCCTTCGTTATCGCAATACAAACATTCGAACTAACAATAATATATCTTAAAGGGATTGATAAAAAATATTTTCTCTTTAAAACGCATATCAAATTGACCCTGAGTTAACTAAAAATAGTTCACATTAATTTCATATAATTAGTATAATATTCACATCATTAGTGTTGTACGCTAATCAAATGAATAGCATATTAAAAACACTCATAACATGTATGTAAATTACTTTGTTTCCTTAGCAAAATTTATCAATAAGAATATAAATTTGAAATTTGTGGTCTAAAATGCTTATTTTATTTCGTTTGTTTTGGGTGGGATTATTAATAAATAAAATTATACCATGGTGGCGTTTTGCTTAAAACTCTCTATTTTAATTAAAAAATATAAGACTTTCCAAACATCGCATTTTATTAATGTTAGGATCAATGTTTTATCTATAGGATTATAAAAATATTTTTTTATTAATATATATATATACTTATATTTCTTTTGGGATCATCCATTAGATTTAAATAAAGTTTTTTTAAAGTTGCCCTACTAATCGAAAACACAGTTGATAATTATTCCCTTAGAAATATGTTAAATGATTCAAGAATCCCAATAAGTTATGCATTGAAATAAAAGATGTAATTAAATTTATGTATTCTAAAATATAAAATGTTTATATGTATTGATTTTAAATGAATTTCCATCCATGAGTTTAGCTGGTTTTACGTGAAATTACTTTGGAAATATTTGTGATTTAAGTTTAAACAAGATGATTTAGATTTGGTTAAGCAAGATGATTAAAATCAAGAGATCCCGCCCACCATATCTTCAGCATGCTTAACAGCAGATGGGAGAGATTCTGGGTTCAAATCCCATTTCGAGCTTAAATGTACTTTCTCTATTTCTTCTGTCTTTGTTTTTTCAAAGTATAAATGGACTATAAACATTTGCCTACCCTGTAAACGGGTACCGATGTATGTGTACACCAAGGAAGTCTTACTTCACATTAAATTACAGCTCAGTACGAAAAGTTGAGCAGGGCATCCCATACTAGCAACCTAGCTTGCACAAGACAACAATAAGATCAAGAAGTTATGATTTAAGTTTAAACAAGGTGTGAACATGCCAATGATTAAATTCTGCTTATGCAGATTTATAATTGATACTATTTATTAAGGGGACAATTTGTATTATATATTTACATATATAAGCGAATATAAAAGTATCTATATTTTAACACACATTACACACAGAAAATATTTTATTTAGAAATTTCCGCCATTAAAATTACCATCCAAGAAAGAGTCTAAATTATCTAAATTATCAAAAGAGATTTCTAAATTATTTATCTTAAATAATTATGTACTTATATATTCAATTTTTAAGGAATACTAGACGTTATAATAATTTTACAAATGATTGAAGCTTATTATTGAATATACGTTTTATATTTCATTCGCTGTCATTTAAGAATAATGAGCTAAAACATATGAACCCGCTATTCTAAAAATATAGATTTTCAATGTTCTTTTGAAAATTCTATCATGTATTCATTGTTGAGAATAATGTAATAAAATATTTGGTGACTGCGAATATGTTTCTTATTTGTTGAAACATTGAGCAAAATATTTTGTATATATTTGTTAATATTGAATAATTATAATATATTCTTGAAAAGCGAACAAAATTGTTCATATTTTTACAGTAATAATTACATTCTAAATCAATAAATATTTTACTGACAGAAGTAAATTAATTTATTTACTTCCATTGCTTTGCAATATAATAATTATTTTAAAAGTTATTAATGTTTGCTGAGAAAGGGTGTTTCCGTAGAAATAATTACAAATATATATTGATAGTTACAAAACTTTAAACAAATAATGCAATACATTTTATTACAAAATTATTCCAAAAGTATTTTAGAATTAGTTATTATTTATATGTACAAAATTTTAAACCATTTTAACATATTCACAATTTTACAACATTAAAGTAAAAGTCATTTAAATTTTCATATACTCTGCACACTTTAAATTTAACTGATAGAGCAATGAAATATTTAAAATAAAATAAATTTAAAAAATTTTTATTAATTACGTTATAATTTAAATATTCTCAAAATCGAAACATATCAATAAAATCAAAAACTTAGTTTTTGTAATACTGTAAAGATGCTGTTTTAATCTAAATTATATATACATTAATTGTAATTTATTTTATGCAAAAAATGCAATTCATGCAAATGAAAATATTTTTAAATTTAACATGAACAATATAAAACAAGTCATTCCTTATAAAAACAAAATTAAATTAAAAGATGGAAAATATTTACATTCCCTTAATATATGTACAAATATATTTATATTCTCTAATGGTTAAAATATTTCCTTACCTCAATATACTATAAAGTAATTTAAATAAAATTTTTATGATCTAAAAATGAAAAAAATACGTTTTTTTTTAATTTATTACATGAATATAGTTGTATAACATCTAATTAAGTTTTAAAACGATTGAGTTATACCTTATTTATCTACAATCTTTTTCAAATATTTCTAATAAAATATAACGATTTTATTAATTTTAAATCATTTCTAAATTTTGCACATAAATTACTATACATTAATATAAGTACAATACTAACTTAGGAAGAGAGCACAAATTTCATAATTGTATTAAATCAAAACATTTTAATTTATATTTTTATAAAGGAATATTGTTTCACAGAAACGAAAAATGTTTAGTTGTAACAATTCTTTGCTTTGAGGTCTTACATTTTTCTACGTTTAAATCAAATTTATTTATTAATAAATAAATAATTAAATTTTAATTATTTATTATTTATTTAACTATTTATAATTTAACAAATTTTAAATAATTAAATAAATAATTACATTATAATTTAATTATTTATAATTTAACAGAATTAATAATTCCTCAGATTGTTTATATTTTCTATTAGCACTTAAAGCATGTTTTTACTTGAGACAGAATATGTTATTACAATTTGATACATTCCCCATTGAACAAAGTATTATATAAATATAAATGTTTTTGGATGAAAAATATAAATAAATATTTTAATGGCATATAAATAAAATTTAATTGATCATTTCCTTTTATTAGAAAAAACCACGAATCAAAATAAATGATTTAAAGTAATACTGTAATAGAAAAGAAAATTTTTAAATGAAATTGGGAATTAATTTCGGTTTTCCACAAATTAGTTTTTCTTTTCGTATCTGTATTTTTGTGAAATTACTTTCTCAGATTAAGATTTTCAATTTTATTTATTATTCCAAGTATTTTAACAATAAAATGTACCCTACAGGTAATGATTTAAGAACTTGTTTCTAAACTTTTTATTATACTTGTGTCCTCTAATTAAATTCAATAACTTTTTAGATTAATTACATGATTGAATTATAAAAGTTATTTTAGAGTATGGATCATTTTAAATACTATCTTTTCTATATTTCTTTGAAAGTAAAGCAGAAAATGTTTTTAATAAAAACTTTATTGAATTAGAATTATTTACAAAAATATGTAAACTTGAGTTGTAAAATTAAAAGGATATGAAATTAATTTTTATTTACACGGGATTTAAAGTAAAACAGCAATAAAGCTTAAATCAAGAATACTTGATCATTAAAATTGCTTAAATTTATCGATTTAGTTGAAATTTTTGATTTGCTCATTTAAAATATTAGAAAATATTAATTATTTCTGAATTAATTTGTAAAACTAATACCTTTTTTTATTCTCCTGAAAATCATTAATGTTATTAAAACAAAGCTATTTAATCAATCTGAACTTAAATTCTCTCCAAAACTAATTTTAATTAAAAATGTTTCTCTTTTATAAATGCTCTAACGAAACAGAACAGGGTAAAAAATTCTCAAGTAATCTAGTCAGTTTCAGATGATTCATTATCTATGAACTCTTATTTTTACGTTAAAAATTACTGTTGACTCACATAACGAAATTTTCCATTTATTTCAGTCTTACATAAACTAATTATACATGCATATTAAAATAACATTATGTTTAATTAGATATTTATATATTGCAAAGGAAAAATAATAACAAACATTTATTGATTGTGAACGTCTTAGTAAGCAATAAAATAATTCTAAAAACTTAACTATTGAGATGATATTTTTAGCATATTATAAAAGACTTTTGTTATATAATATGTTGTAATGTTTCGAAGGAAAACTCATGCATTTTTTTTCATTAAGGTTTATCAGCTAGTCTTTTCATAATCAATAAGAAATTTTCTGGAAAAAAGTATTTTGCATGTTCAACACACGACACTTATTATTTTATATATTTTTGAAGAGAATTATTATAAAAAATATCATATAGTATTTCATCATGTATTATGTAAGATCATATGCTGAAAACTTAATTAGGTAATATACTAAAAACTTACACAATTTAACCTATTTGAAGAATAAAGGCAGGGTGCATGTGTAGAAAGTATATAATATAACTCAAAACATGTTTGAGAGTATAAAATTAATGTTTTTAACTAAAATTTAAGGATATGTAGTATATAATTTTGGTAGTAACGTATTGAAATGGCATTCTATGATCATCATATTATTAAATATACCAACACTATGATTCAAAGAAAAAAGTTAAAAGTATTGATAATTTGAAATAAATTTGTAAAAAACATAAAAATATATTCTTATAATAAAGGTTATACATGTTACAGAAATACATTACAAATTTTTGTGTGTCATGTGTGTGTGTTCCAATGATATCAAAATACACAAATTTTTATTTATAACATATTAAAATGCTTTTATAAAATGTTAATTAAATATTGTATTTTTATTACTTGTTCTCTGAAAAAATAGACCACAAACTTGAATTTTTAAAAAATATCAAACTGTATAATGATGCGTATGATGAATATTTATATTCAATGCATTTCTAATAATTATAATATGTTTCCAGAAAAAAATAAAGAATAAAAGATTTGAAAAATATATAATATAAAAATTAAAATTTACTTCTTAAAACAATTACAAATTCTTCTAAAATAAAAATTTGCTAAAATTCATTTCCAGTAAAAAATTTTAAAACACATTTGGCACATAAAAATATTGTTTCAGTGAAAATTAAAAAATTGATATTATAAAATTGTAATTCTTTAAGGATAAATTTAAAAACATCCATAAGTGATTAAATCATTAGTTCAAATGCATAATAATATGTATTAAGTGAAAAAAAGATTCTTACAAAAGAAAACAGCTTAATTATGCAAATATTTGAGTAAGGAAATATCTTAAAATTACTTATTTCAGATCTTCTTTAATTTTTTCCAAATCATGCAATTGCGATAAAAGTTTCAATGAGGTTTTCAAATTAATATCCTAGTAATATATTATTTTTCTTGTATTCATTATGTATATTGGAATTAGTTTTAACAACTGTAAGAAATATTGAGCACAAGGAATCTGTTACTTAAATCGGTAAATAAAATGTATTAAGAGAGAAAGAACTTCTCATTTAAGATTTTCAGTTTACTTTTATGAATATTTGTATAGAAATATCCTAAATTTAACAATTATCATTAACTGCTTTAAGCAATACTATATTAAACTCAGTCAGAAAACATTAAATGTCTTAAATAGTTATAGTGAAAAATTAGTTGCATATATATGAATAAGCTTATCCATATTTCTGATATCAAAATGCAGATTATATTTAATAAAAGTTGTAATAGTGAAAATTATTATTTATCTTTCTCGATTGTTATTAAATTATATAACTGTTTGGATATTAAATATTTTAGATCATTAACATTACAGATAAATGCACTGAAATATTTTCATATTATCGAATATGAGATATTATTTTATATAATATTTATATAATAATTAATTTTAAATAATATTTTTATGAATCGAATAAAGATGTATGTGTGTGTGTGTGTATATATTATGTGTGTGTTGTAATAAATATGCTTCTCAAAACATTTAAAGGATATTGCGGCTTTAGGTGGGTCTTGTGGCAGCGAAACTTATCAGCTGATTGATTCGCGGTCGACAGACGTAGTAGGTTATATGAGAATAAATTACACATGTGTAGCAGAAAAAATTGTATTTTATTGCGCATTTGGATACAAAAGGAAAAAAACACAATTTAAGCATATGAGAAAAAAAGAATAAGAAAAGATATTGTTCTCAAAGGAAGTCATTTTCAGTAAGGGGTAGGTTTTCCACGGACGGCTTACAAAGTTGAACACCTTTGAAAACGGAGTCAATGAGGCTATTAATCATGACTTGGAATACTCTGTCCCACTCTTCCAGAAGAGCTTTTTCCAGTTCTTCGAGAGTTTGTGGGGGGGGAGTCAGTGGCCAGCAACTCGTCTTCCTATAGCGTCCCAAACGTACTCTATTGCATTCACGTCTGGAGAACACGCTGGCCATTCCGTTCATAAGATTCCTTCTTCGAAAAGGAAATCCTCCACCATGTTAGCACGGTGTAGCCTGTAGTTATTGTCCATTAAAATGAAATCATCTCTGATTGTTGCAGTGTAAGGGACTGCAATAGGTCTGAGGATCTAATCTTTATATCGGCGACAAGTCAGAGGTCCATCTCGAATGATATAGAGGTATGTGCGCCCGTCAATGGAGTTGCTACCATACACCAACACTTCCCCACCCTTAAATTTGACACTTTCGTGCACGACTCAGGATTATTCCTACTGCCACGGTCCCTCCAGATGAAAATATGCCTTTTATCAGTATGAACAGAAAAATGGGACTCGTCAGAAAAAAGAACATTGCTCCATTCATTTCTCCTCCAGTTCACATGCTCTGTTGCCCACTCCCTGCGGTCGCGACGATGCCTTGATGTTAGTTTAACACATACCATCGATCGGCGAGCAAACAGACCTACACCATTGAGCCTGTTTCGAATAGTCTGAGTTTAAACCGTGGTGTTAATAGCTAAGCGAAGGTGTTGTTGAAGAAGATAAGCATTCATATTTCGGTGTCTCCGAGCCGTTAACACTAAATAAAGATCTTCATTTGGCGTTGTTGCCCATCTACGACCTTACTCTGGTCTTCGGCTTGCATTTCCAGTCTCCAAAAAATAGTTCCAGAACCTGGAAATCACACTTTGTGACACTCCAATGGCTTGCGCTACTTCGGCTTGAGTTTGTCATCCATCTATCGTGCCAAAAAATCTCCAAGCTTCTGAATCGATTAAATCAATTCACTGAGACATCATACTCATTGAAACAAAGTAGTCACTGAATGCCGATCATCCTTGTCTTCATTGTCTTTTATTCAATTGAAAGTCAAATTTCATTCACTGCCGCTGAAGAGACATTTTTGACGTCGAACTCCTAATTAGCATACCTCTCAGTTTGAAAATCAGAAAAATTTTCCTTTGTGATTCTCTTCTCCATTTTCAGCAAAAAAAAAAAAATCGCTTATATCTTTATTTTACGCAAAACTTCCTTTAATTGTTTTGAGCAGTGTAATATTCAATTTTATTTTCTTATGCATCTATACAAATTTGTGACAACATTTAAAAATAGTGATTATCAATATATTCTTAACTATATATAGTTTGAAAGCTGTATATAACTGTAAGAATATGTGGCTGTACATTTACTATAAATATATATTTTTAACTTTACGATTGCTACATTTATCTCGCAACATAAGTTTCGAAAACTCAGATTAAGTATTCAGTAAACTTAAGGTTTGAGTAAATTACAAGAAATAAATGCCTTTTGAATTAATTTTTTGTTCATTAGTTGGTAAAATATAATGCACTGGAGAACATTTACTAACAGATTATAAATTTTCTCAAAAACCATTATATATACTTCAGTGAAAAATATATATTATTATTTACTTATAAATACAACAGTTAAATAAATATTTTATTAGTAAAATATTAAATATATTAAATTTCTAACAATTTACTCTAATGCTTAGGCATTTAATCAAATCTGAAAAGTAACTATTCATTTATTTTAGTTATAAGTATAAGATTTTATAAAAAGAAGTTTGATTTGCAAATTTAGATTAACATAATTATTTTCAAAAAGATTAAAATATTTTATATTTTTTAAATATTCTTTTGAAATTATGATAATGGCATTAATGAAAAATTAGATGATAATGGAAATTATGATAAGATATGAAAATGGAAAATTATGATACTGCATATTCGTACAAAATTTCTACCGTCTAATATAAAATAAACTTTTTAACCTGGAAAGACAAAATCAGAAAGGGATATTTTGCAGCTTGATATCACTACTCAAAGAAATCCTATTTTTAAAATTGGAATATATTTTATGGAGAATCTTCGTCTTCTTTCATAACCGCTAAATGGCGAAAAGAATCGATCTTTGAAGAAATGTTAAAACTTTTTGGAAACGCTTCATTTTGAATCGCTGTTATTTGCTAAGCTCTTTTAGTCGTTTCTCTACTTTCATTCTTTGAATTATTAACCCACGCTATACGGAAAAGTGGCCATTTCATAAAAGGAGATGTAGCTGTTTGCTTTAAACTGTCTTTCTGGAGAAGTAATTTGAAATTCTGCAAGCAATAGAACTGAAAAGTAATATAGATGCTTTTGTAGAGAAAATCTTGCTTTCACAAATTGCTTTAGTTCTTACTTCTAAAGGGCATATTGAATAAAAACAGAATAGCAAATTCTTTTGAAAAGAATTTTGTGCAAAAATATTTAAGCACATTATTATAAATAAATATCCACAAAATATATGAAAGGTTTTCAGTTTAACTAAATAATTTATTATTTCCCTTGTAAATTTATTATAATTATAAATAAATGCAATTATTAAGTTTATTTAGCTATTTCAAATTTTATGTTAGTTCGTAGGAATTCTTTAATCAAATACAAAATTACATGAAAAACTTTATAGATACTTATTTAAGATTCCATAACATATTATTGATTTCATTTAAGAAATGTTGTATAAATTGTAGTAATTGTAATAACTTTATATTGTAATTTATTACAATGAATTGGTAATTTGCTTACAAATAAATCTAGTTGTCGAATGTATTAAACAAAGAATCGTTTTGAGTTTAATTTATAAAAACTCCATTCCCCCATTCATGTTTAATTTTGCAGGAGAAATTAACAATGTTTTTAATTTCATGAATTTCGTGCGTAATATATGTATTAGAATAAAATAAACAAACTTCGTAAATTTCATGTATATTTATTTTATAATAACGTTTCATACTGATATTCGGTAACAGTTTATATTTAACAAAAGGGTTTGGCTTTAAACAAAATTCTTATTATTTCTACTTTGGATACAAATACAATAATAAGTTGTTACTGTATCATGTACAGTAGTAAGCATGAAAAATTCTTTGAATCACTGAAAAAATAAGAAAATGGTAAAAAGATTATATTAATATATATATTTCCTGAAAAGTGATTCAAATATAGTATTTTAGATATTCGGTATAGTATTTAAGATATTGATATTCGGTAACAGTTTATATTTAATATAAGGGTTGTGCTTTAAACAAAATTCTTATTATTTCTACTTTGGATACAAATACAATAATAAGTTGTTACTGTATCGTGTACAGTAGTAAGCATGAAAATTTCTTTGAATCACTGAAAAAATAAGAAAATGGTAAAAAGATTATATTAATATATATATTTCCTCATGATCATGATACAAATTTTATAAATCTTATTGGCATTTATAAGTTAATGGTTTTCGCATATTTGGAAAAATCGAAGTTCGTTATAAATTATCAAATATTTCAAAAACTTTTTAAATAAAGTTTATTTTTGTGGTCTATTTTAAATACCTTCGATTAAATAAGGTAATGTAAATTTTTTAACTATCAACATAAAAATATATAGACTAAAATTGTTTAAAATTCTTAGACTTTTACATATTTTGTCAATGATAAAGCTGCATAGTTTATTGTAATCTATGAAAATATATGTAACAGTGCAATCAAAAATTTGAAATACTCAAAATATCATACTAAATAAGCTAGGCAATTCAAAAACAATGTAACATCGTAAATTAGTTAGAATTGATATCTAACTCTGAAACTAACTATATAACTAACAATAAATTTATTGTAATGACACCATTGGTTTGTTCCTAAATAATGAGATTACCTGCTATACATAT
>JAPDSC010059247.1:0-23216 GCA_026290005.1 Latrodectus geometricus
TAAGATCATTGAAAAAATCTTTACAATTTTTCAAGAGCTCCATAGCAGATGGTAAATCATAGTCTTTTGTCTGCAAGAGCTTACTTATAGGATTGATACAATTTAAGATTTTGTACCAAATTGCAATGCAGCATAAGAATTTAAATTGTTTAACACAACGTAATAGTCCAGAAGCCTCAACTCTTAGTCTCAATAGTCCTCAACTCAACTCAATAGTCCTCAGTCTCAGAAGCTGTCAACCTCCAAGTTATTACAAAAAGCAGGTAAAGCATCGTATATCCCTCCTAATTGATACCTTAGTGGTTTTAATGCATCGATTCGGCTTTCCCAACGAGTATCACTTAGAGGTTTCAAAGTAAGTCCGGAAACATATTTTAATAATATGGTCCATCGAAAAGTTGATGAAGAAAAAAACAGATATATCCTTTGGACTATATTAAACAAATTGGCGGCTTCAAAGAATGCTTTTGCCACGTCATTAACTACCAAGTTTAATGAGTGGCTGCTACATGGAAGGTAAAATGCTCTTGGATTTAACGCATTTATGCTAGATTGTACTCCCGATTAACTGCCTCTCATTTTAGCCCCATTATCGTAAGCCTGTCCCCTCATATCCTACAAATTCAATCCCAATGTTTCAAGTCTTTTAAGTATTAGAGCTGAAAGTTCATATCCAGTCGATCTTTCAACCGGAAGTAAGCCTAAAATGCTTTCATTAATTTTAATGGAAACCTCCTTGGGATTGGACTTGTCAATGGATACATACTTTATTAAAACTATCATTTGCTCGATTGTGCTGATATCAGGAGTGCAATCTAGATTTATTGAATAATATTT
Organism: Latrodectus geometricus; assembly: GCA_026290005.1. Classification (NCBI taxonomy): domain Eukaryota; kingdom Metazoa; phylum Arthropoda; class Arachnida; order Araneae; family Theridiidae; genus Latrodectus; species Latrodectus geometricus. The sequence goes on from JAPDSC010059247.1 coordinate 838, forward strand.
AGCTTTTTTAATATCAGTAATAATATGAGATGTTATATTTTTAGCTAAAAGAATTATCAATTCCTTTTGAATTTCTTTTCCGAGATAGTGCACTTTAGCTTCCTTTTTTTTTTAAGCACTCTGCGGATATGCTCTTCCATTACTGGATCTAACTGAGTAAGTAATTAAATAATTTGTAAAAAATTACCGTTACCGAAATTTTTGCGGTATGTTTAAAAAACACCCTGTATATATACAGGGTGTTAGGGGTTTGATTCCAAATATCTTAATGGATAAAAATATGATTCATTTTAAACAAAAAAGTTTAGTATATCATGGGTCAAAACTCAATTATTTTAGAAAGAGAAAATGTTTAAAAGTTTGAGAAATTTAATTTTAGGGCCAATTTGCCGCCCCCTAAGGTTACCGCCCCGGGCAGGGGCCCGGCTTGCCCACCCCTAGCGCCGGCCCTGTCTTCACAAATAATTGTTTTGTTAGAACACATGATAAATTCTGATCATTCTTTAATTGATTTTATTTTCTGAACAAGTCAAAGGAGGTTGATTTATATTTTCCTCTTTTCTTTCTGAAATATAAGTTTGCTAAGCTTCTCGATTTAAATTTTGTAGACAATAATAGAGTACATATTTGTTTAAATCGCAAGTAGAACCTTCTAATAATTTATTTAATTTTACTTTTATAATTCATTTATAGACAAAAAATTTTTATTAAAATTCAATCTTCCATTTTATTTTGATTTTTTTTTCCATGCCCAATTATGGCTTTAGATTTTTAAAAAATCTTTTTGTATAATCTCAAAATCTTTTTATTATACAATTGCATAAGATTTCTTGAGAAACACAAAACAAATTAACAATTCTTTACTTCACCTTTTAGGTTTTAAGTGAATTTCCCCATGTTTATTCCATTATGAGTAAGTTTTGGAATCCAGTGTTTTCATTACTTTTAAGATTAAGTGATTTAAAATATCTTTTTTTTTTTTTTTTTTTTTTTACAACAATAAATTTTAATAGCAGTCGTTAAATAAGCAAACGCTTCAATACTATTTTGATTAGTTTTCTTAAAATTATCCAGACAAACTGCTGATGATTCAAATTTCTTTAATACAAATATAACAATAACTCATCAGTTAAACTCTCCTCACATACATTGATAATAGGTAATTAATTACCTAAACGTAAAACTAACCTAAACGTAAAGTAAAACTTTGATTTTGTTCTTGTGGATTTACTTGGTTAACAGATATTTTTTTAACAGATATTAAACCATTTCACCAAAAGTTTTAAAGTTTGGATTTTTATCATTTATTTGTCTTAAGCTATCAACAATTTCAAAGTTAATTTTTTTAATGATGATCTTTCATCTAAAAAGAGTTTTAAGCAATATTTTTCCATTTCTTCGATTTTCGATCGTTCAAACTTTAATATTTCTCTTTTATTCTGTCATTAAAGATTTCAATTAACAATTCCCTAGCGGGTACCAGATTTTAATTTTTAGTAATTAAAAATAATTTTTCTAATTCCAAAACCATTGTCATCAAATCCAAGTTTTCCTCACAATTGAAAGCTATATGAACAAAATAATTTTTATGTGTTAAAAATACAAATTTGAAAACTGAAAATAAAGAACAATACACTCAAAATTTTGAACTAGAAATTAGTATCAAAAAAATCTATATAAAATTAAAGATCTTAGAACTAAGCATATTTAAAATATACTATATTTTCCTGTACATAATCAATCTACAAGATATTTTTTCAGGTAAAAAAAAGTACTGCATAATCTGAGACAATTATTTTGCTAAATATTTAAAAAATATATACTGCTATTAATGTGGTGTCACATAAAATAAAAAATACACAGCTTGATTGAAAATATAATAAATTGCACAGGAAAAACATTTATTATGAAAAACATCTGATTGGATCTTATTAGTATCCTCATCAACACACAAAGTACGATAAAAATTGAGATGAAAGCACAAGAATGATCATCAAGAGCGATAACTCCAAGAAAAATTCTCATATAAATCAATTTTTAGTCTTTAAAAACTTTTAAAATGCCAGGTTAGACATATTTTAAAAATAAAATATATATGTTTCATTAACAATAAAGTAAAAAAAAATGTATTATTTTCGAACTTTACATTTTTTTTTTTTTTTTTTGGTTCTGTAATGGGTATTTTTTTTTTTTTTTTTTTTCTTACATTAACGTTTAACAGCATTTCTTTATTTGCCTTCTATGTTTTTAAGCAATTATATGAAACTAAATAGTACTATAAATAAAAATTTAGATTGTTATATAGGCATTCCTTTTTCTCTTTTTGGTATTATTAATCATAACTTCAATTTTATCACAAGGTTATAAATCTCAACATTTCCCCAAAGTTGGCAATATTCAAATGAATTTAAACCTTCTTTGCATGATTTTTTCTTTATTGGTGAAATAAACCAAGTTGATATAATTCATGTTTAAAATTAAAGAAAAAATGGTTAAAAAAAATCTTAGTATATATTTATAGTATAAATTTAGCAAAAAACAATATGCTAAAAATTTCCATCATCATCCAAAGTTAGATCATTAGCTTAGTACTAAATAGAAATAAAAGAGGATAATAACAGAAACACGTGTTACAAACCTTTCTTTAACTAAATTTCAATTTTTTAGCAATAGAAACTCTAATATAATAAAACAAAATTATAAACGAAATCATACGTTTATTGCAACTACAACAAACAGCGGAATGAGGCAACTTTAACCTCGTTTCACTGATAATGACACTTGTTTATTTTTGACAGCTATGTTTCTTTTTATGCAATGGACATTAAAAAGGTATCCAAATACGATCAACTTAAAATGAACTTGTTCTTTTATATAATTTTTGGGCATTATAGGTTATGATGGAAATTTCCACCATTATGCAAAGAAGGGTTAAAGCTTTACAAAGTACAAAACAGTTCTATTTCTATTTATTTACATTTATAAAGTGCACATCATTAAACTTTTAATTCACCATAAAAATTTATGAAACATCAATTTATGTGTTTCTGTCACAAAAAAAAAAAAAAAATTATTACCAGACATTTTTCCTAAATAAGCATTTTATTTTTTAAATAAGAATTAATTTTGTTACTAATGATTAATTTATATCCAAAAATATAATTATTAATACTAAACAGTTTTTATAAGTTAAACCATAGTAACCAGACTTGAAATGAAAATATTCAATCATTTGCATGAGTTTTTTTCACTTTTGCAATCATAGTAATAACCTGATTTTGTAGAATTTCTTTTCTGTGTTTATTGTCATCTAAACATAATCATGAATATTTTTCTTAAAGAGACACCATAACTGATGTATTTCTTATGACAACTTTCTATTTCAGGAAGCAAAAACAAAGCTGGAGCGAAAGTAGAAATATAGGAATCCAACATTTTGCTTCTATCCTACCAAATATCATTCTTTTTCTTGCAAAATAGACTTTCTAGTTTCTTCTCATGAAACAATTCAATTATTTATTGTCAAAATGGTTCATATTGCTGCCATCACTGTTCTATATGACACTATTTCCAAGCAGTGTGCAAGTCAGGTTTTTAAGATTACTGACAAGATAGAAATATTTTAACAAACTTAAAAAAAATTTTATTAATAATTAAAAGAATTTAATTTAAAAAAAAGCTAAATTATGTAAAATCATTATAAATAAGGAAAAAATAAATGTTTCATACTATCAATTGTATCAATAGTAGGTACTTTTAAGCATATCATGAAATAATTTCTAAATCAATTAATAACATTTTAACAATTTACAATCACATTAGACCTATAAGCTTTGTGACATTTTACATTCAACTAAAAATAACCAATAAAAAAATTTCTTAACACATTGACTGCTTATCATGCGCTAGTGCGTAGAGTGGTGATATTGCTGAAGAGCCAATCACGCGCCAGCGCGTGATGTGTAGTAATGTCTTAGTAGCCAGTCACACGCTGGCGCGGAATCCACTTTTGATTGTTCATTCTCTAGTTTATCTGGCAATGCTTGTAGGGTATTTCTGCTGGTATTGGCTTTGAGATATGATAAAAGCTATCTGTAAATATTTAATTTACAGATATAAAATAACAATATTTCATTAATAATTTTAAATCATATTTCCAATTATTAGTACGTTGGCTTCTGGGTACAATCTTCTTCGATGTCAAGGCATTAACTATCAACTCCATCTCTAGAGACTGGCAGTCAATGTGTTAAAATGAAAAAGTTGTAAACACATCCTTCAGAGCTACTGAAGAAGGACTTTCATTCATGGAAATCTCCTCTAGCTCTTTTCTTCCTCCTTTCCAATTTCCTTCTCATTTCTTTCATTGCCAACCTTTTCTTTCTTTTACATTTCTTTCTAGGCTTTGCATTTTATCTCTGGACATGACACAATATAATAAATTTTCCCAAATAAAACAGTAATTTTCTAGAAAATTTTGTCTTTAAATTTATTTTGTGGCTTTCAACAAATGAAGCCCAAAACATATAGAACCTCTTGTCATCAGTATAAATCACACATAAAGAAAATACTTAATATATTTCTTCAAAAAATCTCTTTCTATAGTTAATTATTTTCATTTAATGCTATAAAAAATTTAAGTTCAAAAAAACAACTCTGAACATTTTTAAACTAAAATGTCATTCAAAATGGGTAAAATACTTATATGAAAATCACAAAAAATTCATATATGATAATTAAATATCATTTGAAAAACACTGCATTTTAAATTTTATGATACAATTATCAAAAAAATAATAAATTTAATTTGAATGAAAAGATTTAAGCAATTCCTTACTTCACGCCACCAGCTTGTGCTTTTTCAGTTTTTGATAAAACAGACAATGTATGCAAAACCTAAAATTGAATATTAGTGTAAACAAACATTTCAACTGTTTTACAAGCATCAAATAAATTAAAAATGTGATACAATAATTTTTACTTTTAAAACAAAACAAATTGAAAAAATTGCTGAAAAGCATCTTTATTTTACAACAATTTTAAAGGAAAACTTTACTTTAAAAAATATAATCAATTATAATCTTAAATTTATGTTAGATTCATAAAATAGTACTTATGTATTATAACGATTACCTTGGCGATTAAAACTTTCATTGTCGAAATAGCACAATGTAAATATTTTTTACATAATAATTGTTATTTTAGTGCCTTCTACAACCTATGCATGCCTAGGTTTTTTTAGGAAGTCGTCATATTACACTACTGACCATTGAAATTGCTACACCAGGAAGAAATGCAGATAACAAAATGATATTTATTGGACAAATATTTTATACTAGAAAAAACAAGTGATTACATTTTCAAAAAATTTGGCTGGATAGATCCTGAGAAATCAGTACCCAGAACAACCACCTCTGGCCGTAATAACAGCAGTTATATGCCTGGGCATTGAGTCAAACAGAGATTGGATTGCATGTACAGGTACAGATGCCCATGCAGCTTCAACACGATGCCACAGTTCATCAATCGTAGTGACTGGCGTTTGGTGACGAGCCAGTCGCTCGGCAACCATTGACCAGACGTTTTCTATTGGTGAAAGATCTAGAAAACGTGCTGGCCAGGGCAACAGTCGAACATGTTCTGTATCCAGGAAGGTCTGCACAATACCGGCAACATGTGGTCGGGCATTATCCTGCTGAAACGTAGGGTTACGTAGGGCTCGAATAAAAGGTAGAGCCACGGGTCGTAACACACCAGAAATGTAACATGCACTGTTCAAAACACCGTCAATACGAACAAGAGGTGACCGAGACGTGTATCCAATGGCACCCCACATCATCATGCCAGGTGATGGGCCAGTATGATGATGACAAATGCACGCTGCCAGTGTGCGTTCACCACGATGCCGCCAAACACAGATGCAGCTATCATGATGCTGTACACAAAACCTGGATTCATCTGAAAAGATGACTTCTCGCCATTCCTGCGCCCAGGTTCGTCGTTGATCACACCATTGAAGGGGCTCTTGTCTATGACGCAGTGTCAAGGGAAGCCGCACCCATGGTCTCCGAGATGAAAGTCCATGCTGCTTCAAACGTCGTCGAACTGTTTGTGCAGACACTTGTTGTCTTCCAAACGACCCTGTTTCTTGACTCACGACTCGTGACGTGGTTGCACGATCCATTACGGCCATGCGGATAATATGCTTGTCTTCTCGGCTGCTAGTGATAGGTGGCCGTTGAGATCCGGCATGGCATTCCGTATTACCGTCCTGAACCCATCGATTCCATATTCTGCTAACAGTCATTGGATCTCGACCGACGCGAGCAGCAATACTGCAATAAGATAAACCACAATCCTGGTACGCTACAATTCGACCTTTATCAAAGTCAGAAACGTGCAGGTATGCATTTCTTATTCTTACACGAGGCATCACAACAACTTTTCACCAGGCAACAATGATGAAATGCAATTTGTGTATGAGGAACCGGCTGAACAATTTCCTTATTTAAACACAATGTAGGTGTCGCTACTGGCGCCTGCTTTGTCTGAATGCCCTGAAAAGCTAATCATTTGCATATCATAGCACCTTCTTCCTTTCGCATAAATTTCACGTCTATAGCATGTCGTCTTCCTGGTGTAGCAATTTTAATGGCCAGTAGTGTATTTTTTCCAGTCACCAGTTTTAGAGCAACATATCTAGGTAGTGATCATAATACAGAAGTACCCATAAAATTATGACTAATAAATCACACCTCTTAAATGTACCCTGTTTTTAATATATTGAACAATTCTAAATTATTGCAAATAAGGGAAAATTTACAAAAATGGAAACAAGAAATCTATATATATATATATATATATATATATATATATAAAGATAAGATAAGATAAGATAAGATAAGATAGATAGATAGATAGATAGATAGATAGATAGATAGAAAAGGAAATAGAAGTGGAACTTTTTTGCCTCATTTTGGAAATTTATTTGTTTTTATATGTTAAATTTAAAATTAATTACTGTTTAGCAGTATCCTCTAATTACATTGAATTTAATGAGAGATAAAATACAAAATATTGAAGATTTTACTAACTTTAATAGTACCAAATACTTTACCAGAAAAAAATATATAACACCAAAATTCCCATGTTAATATATATATGTGTGTGTGTGTGTGTATATGTTACCGTGAAAGACCGAAATCAGAAAATGTCGACATTCACCGGTGAATGTCAACACATACCAAAAACGTTGGTGAAAGACCGTACAATTGATTACATTTATTGCACTTTCGGACCATCGCCGGTATATGTCGAGAATCACAGACAAGCTTTGGTGGAATTTGAAAAGATGATTAAAGAGCTCGAAAAGGAGATAACAGAACGCAACGTCAACAAAGAGGTGCGGCCTAGAGCACGTTGTGTTTTGCTGGAACACAAGGTCAACAGAGAGGCGAAATTCGCTCCCAAATTCTGCTGAGTTGAGCTTATGATGCAAATATTTCTTATACTCTGGACTCTGATTGGTCACTCCTCCTTTCTAAGAGAGGCGATAAGTTACATCACACATGTGACGTTTTTCACGCCTGAAATATTGAGATAAGAAAATGCAAATCTGCATTTCTCCTCTCCGGATACGGAGAGATGAAACGCATATTCAAGATTCACCATTAGTGCATTGTGGATGTCGACATTTGCCGGTGTAAGTGAGAAATGAGGATATCTAGCAAATATTTCGGACATACACCAAGCGACTACGTGAATGTTGACATTCACCAGCGAATGTCGACATTCTCCAGATTTCGGACTTTCACGGTAACATATATATATATAATATATAATAGGTCTACCGGAAAGTTCTGTCCGCTCCAGCTACAATCAGTTTCAACAAGTATCTGTATATTCCTGTGACACATATTTGGCTCTCTCTTTGGATCGCTAACAATGTATGCACATTTTCGTCGCAGATGAACTAAAACGAAGATCATTCTTGTTAGTATTAAGTGAGACACGATCATGTATAAATGGCTACCAATAAAGCTCATTTACGCCACTGTATTTGGTTTCAATTCCAAAAAGGAATAGATGCTACAAAAGAGTATAGAAATTTATTGAAAGTGTTTGCTGAAGGTACAGTTTCTGATAGAACATGCAGAAGAAGGTTCAAAAAATTTCATGTAGGTGATTTCGACCTTTCTGATAAGCCACGCTCTGGGCGACCATCTTTGATCGACGATGATACTGTCAAGATCATGTTAGAGCAAGATCCTTTTTTGACAACATCGGAGATTGCGGAATGGCTTGATTCAGCTCAACAAATCATTTCCAACCATATTCGGAAACTAGGGTTTGTGTGAAAGTATTCAAAATGGGTGCCACACAAGTTAAGTGAGAAGAATTTGAATGATCGAATCATTATATGCACATCTCTGCTTGCACATAACAAAATCAAACTCTTCTTGGACCGGATCATAACTGGGGATGAAAAGTGGATTACCTATGAAAACATCATAAGGAAAAACGCATATTGTGAACCCGGAAAACCTGCCCCCTCTACCTCTAAACCAAAGTTGAGTCTGAACAAGAAATGTTGTGTATATGGTAGGACATTCAAGGGCCAATACATTTTGAGCTGTTGAAATCAAATGAAAGGCTAAATTCAGAGAGGTACTGTCAGCAATTGCATAAATTTAAAACAGCACTCCAAGAAAAGATCCCGGCGATTTTCAATAAGGATATCATACTGCTTCATGACAATGCCAGGCCACATGCTGCTTTGGGGATTCATCAAAAAGTTGCAGAGCAAGGCTGGGAAATTCTGTCGCATCCACCATACTCTCCGGACATAGCACCATCTGATTATCACTTGTTTCTGTCCTTACAAAATTTCTTGTAGGGCAAATGATTCAAGAACGAAGAAGATATCAGACAAGCACTGGTTCCTTTTTTGGCCTCTAGAGACATTTTTTTTAATTTGGGATATACAAATTGCCATCATGCTGGCAAGAACTCATAAATAATGATGGCAATTATATTATTCAAAGTATGAAAAAATGTATTCCTGTGTTTCATTCTAAAAACGGATAGAACTTTGCGGTAGCGGAAACGGATAGACCTAATATAATTTAATAAAATATTGATGCGTGTGATGAGTGTTAGAGTGGTTAAAATGGTAAAGATATTTCATTTGCAATTAGAAAATCATGAGATTTATCTTTGTCTAATTCAAAAATTATATTAACACAAATTTCTGCATAATTTGAATACAAAATATTTTTTCAATGTTTCTAATATTTAGCAATCAAGTTTTTAAATCAGGATGGGAATATATGACTTATAAATAATTTTAACAATTATTATCAATACAATTTGGAAAATAATAATCCATAAGTTTTGCAAATGTAAAACAGCAACAGAATTTAAAGTGAACTGAATAAACATAGTTATTCAACACATGAAAAATGAATACAAAAAAATTTCAACACTTATGAAGAAAAAATAGGACTCATTATAATCTATAATAGTCAACTGTTTCTTATACACTTAAAAAGTACAGAGTGATTGTTACAAGTTTCTGAAAGCAAAGTTAAAAATGTACTTTAAATTTTGTTTTTTAGTCATCGTTTGGATTTAAATGCATCATAGGTTATCTCAAAATTTAATATTTAGTATTATATGGAATATTTTTAAAACAAGTATTGTTTTAATTAAAATAAGTAACAAAAAACTATGTCAATCTAGATATTATGTAAAACTGGCTTATACTTATGCACATAAGTAAAATGTTATTTAGCTCATCTCAGAATTTATTACATTTTTGATTATATACGTCACATGAAATTAATTTTTTAACACCATCTCATGAAGCTGATGCAATGAGGAATTAAACAAAAAAATTAAGCATTGAGATATTGCAAATACAAGTAATTTCGGCAATAGGCAATTGAATATATAATCCCCTCAAATCAACATTGGAGAATAATATTACCTTAGTTACAATTAAATGACTTTAAAAATTGTCTGGAAGTTTCAGAAGAAGTAAATCAGAATAAAAAGTATTTCTATAAAAATATGTTTCAAAGCTTGGCAAAAATAAATTATACAATATGATACTTACTTTTCCAAAGTCAGTGCAATCAAACAGCATTGAAGGCTCAAATAAATCAGATGAAGAAATATTAAAAACATTTTGGCAAGTTTGAAGAAATGTTCGAATATTTTTAAGACAAAGAAACTAGAAGAAAAATAAACTATTTAGTAAGCTAATTAGAAAACATTTTAAAAACATCAAAAATCAGTCATACCATGAAATAGCTTAAGGAATTTCATATTCATAAACATTCAGTTTAATAAACAATATATTTTACGTATATATATACGTATACGTATTTTACGTATAACAATATATTTTACGTATTAAAAAATGCACACTTTGATAAAATATATATATATATATATAATTGTAAAGGAAAAAAAAGCATTTATTATGAAGAAGATCTATCTGGATCCACCTCATTGTGAAGTGTAATAAACTTGAGATGAAAGCACAAGAGCGATAATGTCAAGAGTTTTGTAAAACTTATCCATATTTAACTTCCAATAACTTTTAAAACAATGTTAGGCATATTTAAATATATATATTTGCTTTGTTAATATTTAAATGAAAGAGAAATGGATTACTTACTATGTATTTTATACGTTTTTCATTTATACTGCGTTTGCTTTGTTTTTCACTTCACATTAGTACGTTTGACGACAATTTTTTTAATTTGCTTTCGCTTTAGCTTTTAATTTAAAACCTGCAGTGTGACTTAAAAGTTTTCGATTTCATATGACGATACATGAATTTGAATAGTTTCAAAATGAAACAGCTCATTTCAAGACAAATGGCAAAATGAAAATAGCGAAATGCAACTGTAATATCTTTACAAGGGACCGAATTTATCCTTGAATGTAATTGAACAGAGCTGATTATAATTTAAATAACTCAGGTATGTTATTTAACTACCTGTTATTTATTTTATGAACATATAAACAGTATTTCTATCAAAGTTTTCTTGTAAGCTTTTCTGATGGAAAATGTTTATCAGATTATCTGTGATGGCGTATAATACACCCAACAAAATTTTGAACTTTTTTAACTCATAATCCGCGGATTATACATAGGAAAATAGGGTAATTTGCATTTTAGGATGTAACCTGATACAAACATGTTTGAAATTTTTTTGGAGTTTTAATTCTCTTGAAGCATTTTTCATGTATGGTTGAAATTTAAGTGCTTGAAGAGTGTCAAAATGAAATTCAAGTACTTGAAGTTAGATTTTATTTTGAAAGTATTTATCAAATTGAAATTTAATCATTTGAAGTTATATTTTGTTTAGAAAGTGTATATCAAATTGAAAAAGTTAAATTTTATTATTAGTGTGTAGGAAGTGAAAGGTATAGTGATAAATTGAATTTACATTTTTTTAATTATGCCAGTGATAAGGTGAGTATTTTTACTTAATATATAATAATGTGAACTGGATTAAAATTGCTGCTATATGTAATAATTTATATAATTTAGTTTTGTGTAAAAATATTTGACACATATTCAGTTTTACCGTGAATTGTAAGATTTAAACCTGAGTTTTAATAAAAATGTACGTTTAATGATATAATTAAAATTTGAGTTTTCATAAAGATGTATTTTATTTATGATATAGATTTAGTATTATTGCTTGAATATCCCTGTGATAAATTGCATTATGAAAAAGTTTTTTTTTTTTTTTTTTTAAGGTCAGTGGCATTGCTGGGTTGATTAAAATCCAAAAAATGCATTTTATTTACATTATAGATTTAGCTTTATTGCTTAGTTCACTCTAAGACTAGATTTATTTTCTAAGGGGGCTGCCATTGCTTAATTATTAAAATCAAAGTTTTTACTAAAAAAATGTTTGTTATTAACGTGAATGATTAAGTTTAATTGCCCAGAGTTTACTTTTTGTAGATTATGTGACACTTAGCTTATATTTGTTTATTATGTAATGTTTGTGAAATTAATTTCTAGTTAATAGAATTTTAATACTTCTGTAGTGATTAATCATAATGAAATATTCAAAATTTAATATACCGCGAGATTCCAAGGATCATGTTCAAGCACCATCAGGATTTGGAAGCCAGATATTGTGCATAGTGATATAATTTAGGTTGGGGAGATAACTGTTCAGCGCTTATCTTAAATATTGGAAACAGTATTAAACTTGGAAATGCTAACAGGATTTTTAATGAACCATGAAATTTCTTCAACAGTACAAAAAAGTATATAGAAAACTATAATTAAAAAGTATACTATAGATAAAGATGTTCTTTAGCGGAATTTGCCTCTCTTCATTTTTGATAGAAACAAATTAAATCCCAATACAAACTATATTGATACATACTCTCAAACTAAGGAAGAATGATTTGATAAATTTCATTCAAAGTTCTTAGAATGGTTTTCCTAATAGCGAACTTAGTCATGAAATATGTATGATAATCAGTCATGTTTTTTAAAGATTAGTCTAAAACTTTTTCTATCTATTAAAAATTTATAATATTGTAATTACATTCATTAATATTTTAACATTTCACTGCATGTGAAAAGTTCTTTTTCACTACAATAATTTTACAAAATATGTTTGCCATCATTTAAAAAAAATTTTTTTATTTCATTACAGAAAAATTTTAATATTATTTAACTTACAGAAAAATTATTAATTAAAAAAAATGAATGTATAGCTACAAAATAAAATTAAGATGTAATTTTTAAAAGAATTTGTTATTATTTTTTAAATTATACGAAAAATTTATTAAGATTTCACAAACTATACAGACAGTTCAAAAATCTTGGATTCAATTAAACACTGAATTAATAATTAAATATGTATTCCTTGTTGAGAATAAAAACAAGAGTTTTCATCTCAATGAATAAATTAAAAACATTATACTTGGTAATACTTTATATTGTATTCCGCACAAGCCAACAAACATAATTTCATATTATAACTTTATACAACCCTTTATTTACCTGTGATAACTGAGGACGCAAACTTATTTCTTTCAAATCTATACAGCCTGGTACTAGTTTATTCAAAAGTTGGCACAAAACAACACCATCTCGTAGTGTATAAACTAAATCCAAAACTTGAGCTTTCGGCCAAGTTACTCTGTGATCAGGTAATATTACTTGCTGTTTTATAAGCCATTCAGCACACTCATGCCACAGCGTATCAGCCATTATTTTTATTCACCATGGATTTGATAAATGAGTCACGAAAACATTTTAAACATAACTAAATAAAATAAACAATATGCTATATTTAATAACGATCCTGTTGCCCGAAGAAAAGATATACAGACAGCAGCAACAAGCAAAAGTAAACGAACTTGACTGATTTTTTCAATTAAGCGAATCAGAGAAACTACCAATTACCAAGTAATAAACAATTATTTTAAAACTTAATTTAAACATATTGTATGGTAGATTCAATTTTAATTATTTTTAGTCTCCTCAATAACGATTTATTTAAATATTCAGTCTTTTTTCTTTCTTAAAAATATTGAGATGATTCTTCAAAGAATTTCATCTGAAATAATAAATTGAAGGTGGCAATAACGTAATACCTGATTACATGTATTGTCGTAGAAATACAGTCATTTTTATTGTTAGTTTTCTGAAGCAAAAATATTGTTGAAGTAATTCGCTTTTCATTATTTATGTGAATTAACTGCCACTTTTTTGAAAGATGCCTAAGAAAAAGACAAAGATTCCTGATGGATGGATGGATTATCGTCCTATCAGGGATGTAATCTTTGAAAGTAAATTAGTTCCGTTTAAGACACCATTGCCTGCCACTAAATTTGAAATGGATCATATGATACCTCATAGATGGACTCCGTTTGATTTGATGAGTTACTTAGATAGTAAAGAACTAAGTCTTGGACTTATTATTGATTTAACTAACAAATACCCTGCTTATTATAATGTTGATGATTTTATTAGTAATGGCGTTGAATTTGTCAAGATTGGTTGTGTTGGACATGATGTTCCTTTTGAAAATAATTTTCATCGTTTTTATGGTGTAGTTGAAGATTTTATGTTTCATAACAGTACGAATAATCGCGTCATTGGAGTACATTGTACGCATGGAATTAATAGAACCGGTTATATGGTGTGCCGCTATTTGATACAAAGATACCGTTATCATCCATCAGATGCTCTTCGTATGTTTGCAATGGCAAGAGGATATCCTGTTGAAAGAGAAAATTATATTCAAGCTTTGTATGATTTAGTCCGGTGATCAGTTTTTTTTCAATTTGTTTCAGAAACATTAAATTATCAAATGTGAAATCTAATTTTTTTTTTCTTTAAAATCCCAAAATTATTTAAACAAGCTGTTTTATTTCAAAATATGATATATTATTTCGAATAAGGAATAATGAAAACTTGTATGGATAACATCTCATGCAAACACTTCTGATATTAAACTGAAGTGATACCATTTTAAAAAATCACGATTAAAATTTATGTACACTTTAATATAAATGATTTTAAATTCATTAAATTACAATGAGCGTTCCTTTAATGTGCTCATTTATTGTTTTTCATATTAGTTTATTTAATATCTGTTTAAAAAAGTAATAAAATGTAATATTGACTAAAGTCATATTCATAATCACTTTTTAAAATGATTATTATTGCAATTTTATACAATGAAACATTTTCATTAAATCATGGCTGTGATGTGAATTAGATATTAAATTGTATTATCTTTTTTTTTTTCAAAATTTTGTTTTTTATTGTTCAAATTTTCAGATATTTTTCTATATTTCAAAAAACCTGTAATTATAGTAAATACATTTGTATGTTACCCAAAAGTTATTCATTATGTTTATATTGATTGCCCGATATATAGATTAATATAATTATATGTATGAAAAGTTTTAAATAAAATTAAAATCTTTTGTGTAATACATGTATTTATGATGATTAATTTTACATTCTTCTGATATACTTTTAAAAGGCGACTTGTGTCTGTAACAGCAAACATTATTTCTGCATATAAAGCTCATACTTTCATTAATTTGCTGATATAACTCGCTAATATTAAAAAATTTAATTTTTTCAAAATAATCAAATTTCAGAAGTATGTATATGTAAAAGTGTAAAAAGCTTTTGTTTATTCTCGCTGCTTGTTAAGTCATTCATTTGATATATTAAAATTTTCCAGTCTCAATACCTATATAATTAAATATTAAATGTATTATTATTAGTGATACAATCAAAAAAATTTTCATAAAGAAAAATATAGAGTATATCTATATAGCTATTTTTGGATTATAATTCTTGTACTCATTAGTTTTCTTATTCATTTTACCCATCTCTAGTTAATTCTTTAGGTTATTTAATATTTGATATTAACATATCCATTTTTATTTAAATAGAATTTTCTTCCATAAGAAAATGTAATAATTTTCATATTTCAAAAATTGAAGTTATTGATTTTGTTTATAATGTCCTTACTATTTCTCAGTGGGATGATATCATTGTTAATAGTTACATTAACAAGTAATAAACAGTGAATAAATTAAGAGGATAACTATATAAATCAGGATACCTACATCATAATATCTTTAAGTCCCCCCCCCCTCCCCCAGAGAAAATTGGAGTAAGAAAACATTATATTGTATAATTAACAAAGGATCTAAAAGTCATGATGACAAGAAATATATTTAACATGCTTGTGGGAGATTGGTAAAAGGAGTGATATTTTAAAAATATGAAACTTAAGATATGAATTTTTAATTTATATTTTTCAGAATTGTTGGTACTATATCAACACTATCAAATTTAAGCTATCAATTCTAAAATTCATGATTGGATGATGACAAATGAGAGTGATTGACTTTAGCTCTCTCAAGTATTTTTTTTTTCAAATAATATAAATAGTTTAAAAAATTCCATGATTTTTTATTGCATATTTTAAATTTGCATATATTTTATAGTTAAAATATATAAAGAGTTTTTTTTTCAATATAGAATAAGATAATGGAAAAAAAAAAGTTGTAAAAATATTGTAATTGAAAAAAATTCATATAAAAGCAAAATTTTGAAAATTAACCTTGGTTAAATTATTATTTCATAAAATAACAAGGTAAAACATATATAACTAATGAAAGTATGCAAAATCAGTTTCATCACTATCCTCCGAGAAATTCTTATCAGTTTCTTTATAACTATCTTCAGTATACTTGAAATCAGAGTTGGAGCTACTATCAGTGTTAAAAATATTGTCAGGAATAAAGGTTATATTGTTCATAGGATGTCTTATTCTAGCCAGATATCTTTGAACTTTGAAAAGTGTGCACAAAATATTTAGAAAAATTCTTGTACATTTCACAGAAATGTGCTATATAATCAAAAAATTGACAAAAGCCAAAATGAAAAATGGAATAGAGAAATACATCCCAGCGGTAATTGCACTTTGCTTTTACATCACCCATAGAAATTGTAGGATACACAAAGAGAGTTCAAAGATTGTTTTCCTACTTACTGTAAACAAGTAAAATGTTTTATAAACATGGATTCATAATCCCATCATTATGTAAAAGGAGGACAATGTTATAATGGAAAAAAAGCCCAGCTCTTTAGTAATCCATGTCTGTATATCACAGTGGGATGCCAGCACAAGGATCCATTTTGGTGTCTTTAGCCACAAATTTAATGTTGCCATTTACTTCCAAGTAAATTCATCTTTGATTCATGATACCAAAGGACCTTCCTTCAATCTAGTCCTTTGATATTGTATTGTGTAACAAATTTAAAATGGATCTTTTTCTTCACCAAATGAGATATTTTTTTATTATTATTTAGGTACTTTTGCAGAGACCAGTGCATATAATTCAATGTAATCCCTCTTGTTTTTTTTTTGTTTTTTTTTCTTTTACAATTCTAAATACATCACTAAAATATTAAAAAATTGGTTGACAATCAGTTACCAAATTTCAATCTTGAAAATATATTGAAAAGGTCAGGATGCAAGCATATTTCAAAATCAAGATTACTTCAGGGTTTTCAATCAGAATGAACAAAAAATCTCTTATTGCATTTAAGAAAACTGTTGTAATTCTATACCTCAACACTGTCCTTAGAACTGATATATATGAATTGAATATTGCCTGTCTAGGGACTTCTCACTTTAGGAATCGCTCATTGCATTGGCCTTTTTGGAGATAGCAAAATCTCCTGGGACAAATGCTCAAAAATCTTTGTCACATTGGAAAACAAAGACTTCTGGAAATTATCAACCTCTCCGGGAAAACAGGTAGTCTTCCAGTTGAATGGAAAAGAGCCATTATCGTTTCTATCAAGAAAGCTGACAAGGGGAATTCGGCCACAAAGGATTTTTGACCCATCATTCTTACAAGTACAGCTTGTAAATTATTGAAAAAAAATAATATTAAGAATTCAGTACTCTATGGACTATAAGAACTTAATGGCAAGGGTACAGTTTGGCTAAGGAGAGGTCAATCAAATTCTCTTTTTCTGCCAGAACATCAAGGATGCTCAAAATTTAAAACCTACCTACCACACTATTGCTGCCTCTTTACAAACGCATTTGACTAGTATGGAAGCACAAGTTGTCAATTACACTTCATGACACTTTCAACATTCATGATAACACCTTGGTGTGGATTTCAGACTTTCTACATCACAGATATATCAGAGTGAAATTCAATAGGACCATTGCAAACCCTGTTGAGTTAGGACAAGGCGTACCTCAGTGTTCAATCCTCAGCCCTACACTCTTCTCAATATATTTAGCAAGCATATAGAAAATACTCCTACTGTTGTAAGAGTTTGCTTGTTTGTTGATGATGTCGTTCTAAGAAGACAATAAACTACTTATTCTCATTACTAAGAAATTTTGCTTGCAGAAACATGTCTCAAAACATATATCAATTAAATATTTCATTTAAAAAAAGGGATTTTACTAAGGGTTATAATTAATAAATGAATTAATTTTTACTGATTCATTTTAATCAGTATTATACAAGAACTCTATAGAAAATTTGGAATTCATCAGTAAAAATTACTTATATATTTGATTCCTGATTTATCTAACAATTGAAATAAATAAAAACAGAGTAGGCAGTTTGATTATACTTCAATATATATATTTTTTTTTCAAATTACTCATATAAAAAAATATGTTGGAAAAGAGGTTTCCAAGAAATTTTATGCTTTCTCTTTTAAGCATCTTATTTTATTCATTGTTCTATAAATTTAATAACACATATTCTATTCATTAATGAAGTCTTCAATTTTTAAATTATAAAATGGAATAGTTATGATTGAAGCATCTGGAATCTAATGCAAAAATATACTTGACATTTTCTAAAAGAATTCTTTCTTATTATCCGTCTTACACCCGTAATACTTCTATCTGCAAAATAATTTTTTTTTTTTTTTGTAAAGAGATACTTTTTTTGATTAAGTAACAAACTTAAAATTAAAGCCTTTTATTTAATTAATCATTTTTCTTTCTTGTTTAAAAATGATCACACATCTATCTACTTAAGTCTTTTACTTGTTTCTCTTTTATCAATATTATGATTAAATACTTGAATTTTGAAAATTAACAATAATTCACTTGAACTTAAAAATATTTAACTATTAGTACTTTTATTAAATGGATTTAGAAATCCATATTTGCTAGCCAAATACTATATGTTTATTATTAAATTTATACATCTCAAAATTGGTATTTTTCTTATCTGATTAATGGAAATATACCATCAAAAATCAGCTTTAGTGGTAATTTAAAAATTATTTTTATAATTGAATGACTCAGAGTCGCAACAGCATTACTATTTTACTTTTGCACCCGTATTTTAGACATGAACTAGGCTTTAACAAATTTTGATTGAATTTCTTAAACAGGTCTGTAGATTTTATGCAAATTATTCACATCCATGTATCCACAAACTTTACTTAGCAAGCAACAAAAAAATAGCAGTATTCATTCATTTATATAAAAACTTGTAGTTTAAAAATGAATTAAGTGAATTTCTCATCACAAGTTGAAAAAGTGTTTGCATATACAAAATAATGAGAATATTTTAGATTTATTCAGAACTCATTATTAGTGCAGTATAGGACCATCTTTGGCATGTGATACAACTTGAATTCACTTAGGAATCAATTCATACAATTGCTAGAGGAATGTGCCATTCTTCATGAAGATACTGTGAAAGTTCTGTGAGAGATGTCAGCACAGAATGTACGCTTTATATTTTCATAAAATTTCTCTGCGCCTATTCCTTGTGATCCTTCCTTTTAAGGTTATGATTGATCCAGTAGTTCTTTCTAATCCTCTAATCTGGATCAGCTCATGTCCATGACTGCCTCCCCCCTTGTTGCGAATTCACTGGCAATGTTTCCGCCACAAATATGTAATTGAGAGAACTCAAGTGGTATAAGAGAGAGTGTGCGCTCCGTAAACTTATTTTTCGGATGTTTAGTTTTTGTAATGTGTCGTTTTGTTAATTAATGTGAGTTCGTTAACACAATGGAAGTTTTGATTTTACAATTTCCGCAATCTCACATACTTCAGAAGCAAAAATTTGATTCGACCACTGAACTAGAAGATTCGAAAACATGGTGCCGAAACCCGAGGATTTGAATACTTTGGAATCGTAACAACAAAGAATGACGCTTGGTGGGGTGAGTAAGAAATTCATTTCGGTTTGTAGAATATTTTCATGGTTTGTTTGAAATATAACTGATAATGTTCAAAACTGTTGTAGTCATTTTGTTTAACATTGAAATTCGTTTAAGTGGATTAGTTTCGAAATTGAAAATATGTTTAGGATAGTTATCAGTTTATATTTGTTGTTGATTTAGTTCTTTCATTCCGAAAATTTGGAGGTTTCGTTTGATTGTTTGAATTATTAATTGCTAATTTGATTAAAAAGTTGAGTATAGTATTTGTGTGAGGATTTGTTGATAATTGATATTTGTTTGAAATAATTTGCTGTAGTTTCAAGGGTTCAAAGTGTCTGTTTGAATTTCTTTGGTTATGATGTGTTGTTGTTTGTTCAACTATTTAGAGTGATTTACAGATTAATGTGTATTTTATTAATGTAAGTTTGTTTGAAATACTTGTGTCTAGAATAACATAAAAAAGAATTAGAGAAGTTTAAAAAACAGCGCACCGCACATAGAAGTCAGCTTACAAGGTTAATTTTGAAAATAGAAAATCGTTTGAGTGAATCAAATGTTGAGGTCGATGAATTAGAAAGTTTTTTAGTTCAATTATAAAGTAAAGACGAACAGCTTAAAGCTGTTGATAGTAAAATCGAAGACTTCGTAGAGACTACTGAAATTGAATCGGAAATTGAGCAGATTGATAAATACAATGAAATTATTGTTTTTAACTCTATAAAATTAAAAATAAAATAAAACTGTTGCGAACCGTAGTTAAAGATGAAAATACAAATGTCCCACTCGTAACAAATAATAGTAATGGTAGATCAAACATAAATTCCAAATTGCCTAAATTGAAATTGCAAACTTATTTGGGAGATCCTTCTGAATATTTAAACTTCTGGAATCAATTCGAAAATTCGAATTGACAATAATCCTGCACTGTCAGATGTTGAAAAGTTTTCTAATTTGTTTGGTTGTCTAGTCTTGGTTGAGGAGAAGCTCTCTCTTGTATCAAAAATTTCACTATTACTGCGGAAAACTATAAATCAGCTGTAAAATTAATTAAAGACACTTTTGGACAAAGGGATGTGTTGATTAATGCCCATGTATCTAAATTGTTAAACATGAAACCGTTAAAGCATATTTCTAACTTACATGAATTGAGAAATTAATATTTTAAATGTCAAACTCAAATTCGTTCACTTGAGAGTTTAGGTGTAAAATCAGAAAACTACAGTTTAATGCTTTGCGCGATAATTTTAAAACTTTTCCCGAGGCTTTAAAGTTTAGCAAAAATCAGATTTCGAGTAGTAATTATAATTTAGAGGAATTAATGGATTTTCTGCATAGGGCAATTATTGTACGAGAGAGAACTTTTCGTACACACTCTCCTGTCCCCCCTCCCAAGGCGCCACTTAACCAGACTAAGCAATCCAATCGTAGAAACTTCGGCGCTCCCAATAGCAATAAATATTCTTCCGCTCATAAGTTGCTGACTAGTGCCAGTGCAAACGTTTGCATCTTTTGCGGTCAAGGTCACTTGAGCCATCTCTGTGAAAATTCGAACGCTCAAAAAAAGAGAGATAAACTTATAAGAGACAAAAGATGCTTGTTATGTTGCTATTTAAAGGTTTGTAAGGGAGCCTATTGTTCTTTCTGTAATGGAAAGCACGCACCCGCAATATTTTTTAAATTAGAAAATTCCAAAAGGCTAAGGATCGAACATGACGCAAATACAAAATCTAATGAGATCGTTTCTACCTCTTCAAATTATATGTGGAGTAATAGAACAGGAATTTTATTGCAATATGTGAAGTGGGAAATAGTAGGCAAAGAGTTGTCAGATTTTGGGTTTTGTATTTTTGACAGCTGTAGTGAAAGAACATTTGTCAAAAAAAGTGTTTGTAAAAAATTGAGATTAAAGGTCGTGGGTTTAGAGAAATTGAATATTTATAGTTTTGGCGCTAAAACTCCTAGGATGCAGGTCTGTCGCAGAGTAGAGTTGAAGTTGCGAAATGTTTTGAATGGACATGAGGTGGTGATTGAGGCTTTAGAAATTGAGGAAATATCGAAAGCTGCAATAAATTTTCCAGATCTAAGTGCTCATGCTGAGATGGAGAAAAAGGGATATCATTTGACATTTAATGTTCGAGAATTGTCTAGTAATTGTCCAATTTCAGTGTTGTTGGGATCAGATTATTATTGGGAGTTGGTCAAAGGATTTGAAAGGTTAAATGAGTCATTGGTAGTTATTAACACTGAACTTGGATGGTCGTTGCAGGGGAAATGTGATAAAGTGAGTGAATCTACTTTAGTAAACTTAGTTCAGAGTGATCTAAAGGTTGACTCAGCTGAACTGACACGGTTTGGGGAACTAGAAAACTTGGGCAATGAAAAAATAGAGGCAAATTACTTGAGTGTGAAAGAACAGGAAATATTGCAAACATTTAATGATAGTATTAGATTTGTTGATGGGAGATATTGTGTTAAATTACCTTGGAAAGCAGAGATGAAAGAAAAATTGGTTGACAATAGAGAATGTTCTCGTAAACGTTTTGGGTCTTTAGTGAAGAGATTTCGTAGAAACTTGTCTTTTTATAAGGATTATAAGAAGGTAATAGATGGGTATCTCGAGGAAGGTGTTGTT
>JAPDSC010059261.1:0-15534 GCA_026290005.1 Latrodectus geometricus
CACTACATGTTTCTAATTTCATAATTTAAAATATTTCTTGATTTTTATTCCCAATAATATCTACGTGAAAAATTAATACTAGTAATAAAAGCAAACTTTATTTATTATAAGTGAACTACTAATAAGAATTCGATAATTAATTTAAACATTAATAATATTATAATATTTAATACTTGTATTTTATACTTAAGTTTAATAAGTGAACTTAAAATAGTGTACTTATTTCAAATAATTGTAGTGATGCAAAAATCGTAAGGACTTCAAAATATCGTAGTATGAGGAAAATACCTTAAATAAAGATTTTCGATCTTAATTAAGTTAAAATATTAGAGTTAAAATATTATTTCAATCATTTTAAAAAGCATCTTTTCATTAATGTTTTTAAAAAATTAAATGCAGTAGAACTTAATAAAGATTATATAAAATTAAAAATGTAAAGAATCTAAGTTTATTTATTCCATTACACATAAAAATTATTATATTCATTTATTACATGTTTTTTAATTAACAAAGAAAAGTGCATGCCATACTCATTTTAGTTAAGAGATTAAAATTGTAAATTATTGCAAAAAGTATTTCACACACACGCAGTTTCTTAAATGCCAATATTGTGTTTGATTTAGATTAAAATTATTCACACATTAAATACAAATCAAGTTTATTTGCTTTCAAAACGTAATAATTTTATCATTTACTTCTTTTCTCAATATTATTAAATATACACACAACTTAAATATTAAACAAATGAACGTTGTAATACAAATGAGTACTGTAAGCAAAATTCTGTTCTTTCCTTTACCGTAAATTTCTTAAAGAATGTTTAATGAAATTATTATATGATTTCTTAATTTATAAGATAAATTATTAAAATTTTCTGGAGAATAAATTCTGTTTACTGCAATTATGAAAAGTAAATTTTTAAAATTCTTCATGTCTGAAAATTTCTCACGTACATATTCCCCTCGCTATATATATAATTTTCTTAAATAATTTAAATATCAAAATTTATTTAGATTCTCAGGGATTCGGTTTCCCGTTTGTTAAAATAATATACTTTCATGTGTTTATTGCAATTCTATGAAGGAATTCATCAATTAATTTAATAATTCAATTGAGTCTTATTTAAAAATAGAAGTTTTAATTTTCGCCAACTCTCTGAGATTAGAAAATAGTTTAAAAAGTATTTTCTGATCATTTTTACAAAATTTATCTCTCGTTAATCAAATAGGATTTAGATTTAAATTAAAAGAAAACTGTTCTCTCTCAAAAATCATAGGTTTATAATCAAAGTTTAAATTTTCAAAATTCAAAATTTTTCCATGACTCAAAGGACATTTGAATTCAATGAAATTTGATATCAATCTTAATTAAATGTTTTAATTATATTTTAATTTTAATCAAAAAATTACAATTTGTTTTGTTCCGTGTAAGAATATTTTAAGTTCATAGTCTCATGCTTCCCTTTTTAATTCTCCTGATTTTTTTTAATTGTGTCACAAAGACAATGAAGGACTTCTAATTAAAAAAGGGTTCAATAACTGAGTCCAACCACCTTCAGACCATTCACCGTAAGTTAAAAAAGGAAAAAGATGAGCAGTTGGTAAGAACAAGAGGCAGAAAGAGAAACTCACTTAACATCAACTAAAACCACAATAGAAGAAAAACGTGCCATTTTCTGCTTCTATTCTTACGACACCGCGCCAAAACAGTACGCTTGCCCTCTACTGTTTCATTTTTAGAGCCAAACAGCTGCCGTTTCACAAAACTGTATCCAGCTTTGTCCCCTTCCAAAGTGTAGATGGGATATGAAAAAAAGTGAAAAAAATACATATCTTTCGCAGAAGAAGGTAGTCACGTCTGGGAGGAACGTAGTTGTGGTATATTTTTAACTGCTTTGGCTATTCCAGTAGTACTCTATGCAAAATAAAAGCACCAAGGGGATCTTTTATTTTAAGAAACGCATTTGTGTTTCTGAGTTATGAATGTAAGTAAAGCAGGAGATGTTATCTTTCATCTGCGGCTAATTGTGAAACTGTCCTAGAAATTAAAAGCGTGGGTGCATGGAATTAGCGGATGTTTACTCCATGATAATGTACGATTATAAAAATTTGGAATTTGAAGTCATATTTGATGCCAAAAAACTATCTTATCTTAACTAGGCATTGCGCAAAATTTTAAAATGGAGGGGAAAACATCGAAGACATTTTTTCACTTATTAATTCTCTAAATGCTTCCCTTATCTTACAGAAAATCCCATTTCGTATATAACTAGACTTTGCTACTTTCCTAATTTAAAAAGATTTTCTGTGACAAGTTTGAACTAAGATATTTGGATCAATAAAGTTAAAGAATAAAATTCCAACTTCAATATTAATGAATTTTCTGCTTCATTTGAATTGATTTAATTCCTAACCAGAGAAATGTAAATGAATTATTTCTATTTCTGACAGATTGTGAAAAATAGATTTTTGCCAAAATTGACAGCAATATTAATATAATATTTATTCACAACCTTATACTTTCCCTCCTGCCAAATAAATTCTTTAAACGTTGAAGTTCCTAGATTGAATTTATCATTTGATAATGATTTCAAGTTAATATATATTGTGTGTGTGTGTTTTTAATGTGTCTTAATATCATATCTATTCTTGTATATATTTTAATATAGACATCTAAATACATATGTAAAATAAAATACACTAGTTTCTCGTGCTTGTATCTTAATTTTGTATTTCTAGAACAATATACAATTTGCGATGCCATTATTGATTTTGTTGCTGTTCAATTTAAACAATGGGTCTGTAATTTTCAGTTAATTAAGAATGCATTAAAATGCAAACAACTTAATAATGCATGAACAGATTTTATCACAATAATTCAAATAGGAAAAGAATAAAAATTCAATGAAAAGAAATATTTTATAAAAACAATGAAAACCCAAATCTTAATTCTATGAAGAAGTGTAAATATTCAAATCTTATAATATATCCAAACATAAATTACAATAGAGAGATGCACCAATTATTCATTACTTATAGCAAATCCGAAAAAGAAATAAATAGGTGAAAACACATATAAGATAATTTTACAAAATGACTTATTATAAATTAAATATATTGCAAATTTTATCATTATTTATTTATTAACCTAAATTTGTTTAATATTTTTATATTTTACAAACATAATCAATTTAGGAAGCATTTTTTATTTCAAATTTATAGCTTTTTTGAAAACTATTTTAGAAAAAATACGTCTAGTTTGTAACAATGGAAATTTAAGCTCCAATGATTTTTAAGTATTTCGTATTCACTATTCTTAAGTGTCTTATTTTAAAAAGCGTATTTGAAAGAATTTATGTAAATAATAAAATAATTATCGTTTTTTTAATTGTTTATTTACATAATGTTTGAAGGACGATATGTTTTGAAACAAAAAGGAGCATTTTTAATCGAATTTTTTGGGGACCAAAAAAAAGAGTATTCATCCAATGAGGAATAATGGGTACTGATAAATTATGAATGTTTTGAAATGATGTAAGCAGCTCAAAGTTTCGCTTTTAGTATTAAGATAAGCGGATTATATATGTGCATTTTTACACCTCAAAACTAATCCTGCTAAACAGCTGTTCATCTTCTGTTTTACATTTTTGAACATGTGTTGAAAAACAAGCAATCACTTTTAAAGAAAAAGGTTTTATTTTTACTTTTCCTGAAAATAACTTGAGGTTCACTATGTTTTGCAATAAGTTGTAACGATTCTTTTAAAACTGAGGGTTAAATTACAAAAAAAAAATTAAACATTCCATAAATAATATAAAAAAGTAAATTGTTATTGGATTGTATTTGATTTTATAATTTTTTGTGAAACTATTTAAGAAAAAACAATTAAACTTAAAATAGTTTTAAAAAGAATTTTTTTAACATATTTGTAAATTTTAATTTACAACAAAGAGCTTATAACAGCTTTTACAAGAATTAAAACTTTTAAAAAAGGTTGCTTATAATAATTTACAGGCTAACTTTGTTTTTTTCAACATATTTTGATATGCGCAACTTTATATCATTAATTCATTGTTATGTAATTACTATATCAAAAATAAATTGCAAAATGTTTTAAATTTCTTAAGATAACCATATATATAGTTTTGAATTTATCTGCTTATGTTAAATAAACCAAAGAAAACCATTATTTCATTTTCATTAGCATTAAAAATTTATTTAGATTATATCTATAAGAGGCTGAAAAATATTAAAATGTTAGGCATCAAAAGCAATTTCTCAAAAAAAAACCATTTTTCACAAAGACATTCTAATGATCATGTAACAAAAGCTCCTGTCATTTGACTTGTTCATGTTTAAAAGAACAAAAATATAATATGTTCAAATAAAATATTACACAAAGGAAAAAATATTTTATCGCAAATTTGTAATCTAATATAAGATACTACTTCTCATTTTTAGTTTTCTTGCAATTTAATATGATGATGTTTTTCTATTTAATTTAAAAGTTATATAAGAAATATAAAAACTTTTAATCATGCGTATCAGTCAATTATGCTATAATACGAAATGATTCATTTACTTTCAATTAAAATCCTTTACTATAATATAAGGATCAGTTATTTTACTGTAAAAGAATTAACCATATATCTATAACATTGTTTTACAAGGGTAAAAGTATTTTTTAGAAAAACATTTTCTAAGTATTAAATAAGTGGTTTTATTAATAGAATTTTATAATTTACTTTGTAATT
Source organism: Latrodectus geometricus (assembly GCA_026290005.1). Lineage (NCBI taxonomy): Eukaryota > Metazoa > Arthropoda > Arachnida > Araneae > Theridiidae > Latrodectus > Latrodectus geometricus. The sequence continues at coordinate 4,754 of JAPDSC010059261.1, forward strand.
AAAAGATATTTATCCATTCAATTATTTAGAATCATCTTAAATTTCTTTGAACTGAATAATTTAATAATATATCCATTAATAAGTAATAATTTTATATAAAAATTAACAAAAAATGCAATAACTGTGTCGATATGAGAATCGTCATTGATAAATATGCAAATTGTAAGGTTCTTTTCTGCTAAACAATCTGCCTCAAGTTATATCTGAATAGACAAGCCAGTTGTTATTTCTATTCCATTGTAGAATTTTCTATACATGCAAAACCACTCTGAGGGGTTGGGGGAAGTTAAAAAATCCATATGGAGAGCGAAGAAACATAAAAATACGTTTTCGAAGTTTTATATTTTTTGCGGTGAGAAACCTTAGGGCAACGATATGCGGGGAGAGTGAAAAACCGAATTCATTCCCGTGAATGGTAAAACAACACTTTGTCGTCCCTTCCAGACCCACCCTCCCTATGCAAAAGAATCTTTCCAACCCCCTCCACTCTAAGCGAAAGAAACTTGAGGGTGGAAGCAGCTGACCATTACTTTTCAGGGTAAGTAACGATTGGGAAAGTATCCCGAGGTTGTATTCTTAGAGCTTGTAGATGTTATGGATGCTTCCATATCGAAGTTATTCTTTTACCTTGTATGCAAAATAAGAATGAAAAATTGAATGTGCTTTAGGGGTTAAGGTAAAAGAAAGTTTCCTTTCTCATGGAGGAAAGTTCTTAAAAGTATATTTTGCTGTAGCTCATACATGCTACGATAAGATACTGCACTACTATTATATTTCTCTTGTACCTGAAAATACTTGTTTCAGTGAAATTCACCCACTAACAATGTAAATAAAAATAGTTGAAACAAAAACTATTAAGGTAAAGCGTTAAACTAAAATAAATACCATAAAATTACAAGATTATAGTGATTATACTGAAACTGCATGTTATATTGTTATTGATAAATCAGTAATATATAGAAAGATTACGCAAGCTATATAACAAATTATGTAATATGGCACCGCATTTCGGATTGAGGAATATCTGAATAGATTAGACAGAGATAATTCTAATCTGAATAGTCTAGCTTATCTATGCATTTCTCGCTTAGACTAAAGAACAAATTGATACAAGTTGATAAACCCATGAAATATTTAATTTTGTTTTCGAGAGTTCTACCATGATCTTAATACGAATTTAATATGCCTTAATGTTTATGACTAGAGTGTAAATCTTAGAGTAATATATGTTAGTCACACACTATCATCCCTTTCCCTATTGTAATTAAGCCACTCAAAATTAACTTTTTTCTAACTAGATAGTACACTACTATCCAATCCAGAAACGTTTTTAATTATTAAAAAATACTTTTCTGATACACGGAAGAGGGTATAAAACTTTTAAAAAAGTGGTTAGATGAAAACTTTATCCGTATAAGCTATTTTTAATTGTAATTATCGTGTGTAATTTAATGTTACTTGAAATGTTAAATAGAAATGTTGCAAAATCAAAAATTGGTTGATGACCAAAAATTGGTTAATGACCAATGAAAACCAAAAGTGGGTATAAATATAAATATATATTTTTTTTTCTAGTTAAAGTTTTGATAACTTTATAAAAAAAATAAGAGATATAAATTGAGTCACAAAATCTCGGCTCAAAATTCGATGCTACTGAATGACTTTAAGACTAAAAGATTCATTTAAATTCAGTGAGTATACGTGAACAGTTATGATTAGATAGCCATTTTCTCTCCATGAAAGTTAAATCAATATAATATTTGAATTTAAAATCTTGTGCACATTGTGTTGCTACCCTTTTTCATTCTGTCGAACTATCTTAAATTCATGCTGGTAGCATATAAGCAAATCATAATTAATTATATCAAGATTATATCTAATATAACGAAGAGGAAATTCATGATTTCACCTTATAGTTATAGTTTCGTATTATCTCAATGCATTTTTTCACTGTATATAAAAATTTATTTTTCATTGACAGCTAAGAAGGGAAGCATAAGAAATATTTCTTTTATTCTAAAATACCTATGAAGATTGTAATAGTTTATTTTTAGTATTATATCAGTGTCTTTAGCTTTAGATATTTCCTGATAGATTAAACATTAGTATTTGTGTGTGAATTAATATATTTTATAATTAATTGACATATTATTGACATAAATTAGTTGAAATTTCACAGAAATTACACTAGTAATTTTTTTTGTTAAAAATATTTATTTATGTAAAAAGTGTTTCTCATAAAATATATTGAATTGTAAATGTTCTATATGTAGGTCACACTGTTAGTTATATTCTAATATTCCTTCGTTGTCAATTACTTATGTATGAGATTGACAAGGAATATAAATTACGGTATTCACAAATATTTGTACAAGTAGATCAATACAATAACGACAATACGATAACAATTATTCTCTGTCTCATATTATGATCAATAATTCTGCTTATCGTAGATCCTAATCAAAATTAAGCTTATCTCAGAAGATCCCGGATTTAATATTCCTATAAAGTAGAAATCAGTTTATCACAAAAATAAAATTATTTTCTGTGTGTTGTTAAAACCAAGTTTAAAATAATAAATTAAATTGTACTTTTTTATGTTTGTAATGAGATTTTCTATAATTAGACTATATCAATATAAAAGGAACATGGATTTTTTTTTATTTACATTTTATTTGACATCTGACTTGGAAAATATTTAATGTTAATATGCTTGACAAATTACAAATTGTTTGGAATTCATAAATTTCCATACTGTACAATACAATCATTTCTTAAAATGTTACATGTATGTTATCGGATAAATAAAATGCTATCATTATGTCACACAATTATATGCGTATATAACGCACGCTTTTTGATAATATGAGTTTATACAAGCTAACCCTTTTGAACCGAATGTAGTGAGTTTGAGTCCAATTTAGCTACAGTCTTGCACTCTGATAGATTGTATAAATATAAAGGGCAGGTGATAACACAATTGTACAACAAGAGTCTTAAGAATTATTGGCTGCTCTATAGTTTATTTCATCTTGAAATAATTGAAACTGGAAAAGTATTGCCCTTAAAGGCGTTATGTTTGTATACAAATGAGCTCAATTCTTGAGTAATTTCTTCAATCGTATTATAGACAGACATATATTAAACACATGATTATGTTTATTTCAAAATCAACTTGAATCTTTGGATCAGTCAAAATTCTAATTACAATATTAATCAATGATTTAATTAATATTATAATGCATTTCTATCGCAGATTTATCTTATTTTAATTGTTAGGTTTTAACCATTATTTTCAAATACTAAATTTAGAAATAGATATTTTTCCTTACCTTCATTAATGTTTTAAGCATTGTTTTAGTATATGATATAAATTTTAAAAATTACTGTGAATTATTATAAGTTTTATACCTATTTTATATAGCCTTATACCTATTTTATAATAGATATAAGATTGGTTTCGAAGAAACTAAAATAAATACAGTAAATACAAAGACTTAAAGAGCTTGAAACGGTTCAGCAAAACCATTCTGCGCTGATACATTAAGATGTAATTTATACTCAAAATTCAATTTAACCCAATTTTTAATCTTCATGTAATGAATTCGTGCAATATAGATAAAAATAATATAATGAAATCTAAATAAATTCCATTTTTTTTTCACGTAAAGTTTCAAAAATCTTTCTCGGCAAAGTGACGTTTAATAGAAGTTCATCTGATGAACGCCGCAGGAGTCTGGCTAACCACCCTTCTTTCTTGGCAATTGCAGCTTCTTGGTCCTGTCCACATCTAGCGAAATCTAATCAATTATTTGTCTTGTCTACCTAAAGGTCATTTCTCTTAGCTCTGTATCCCAGCCCTCTGTCACCCGAATTTCCCGCAAACAATCCAAACATCGACTACTTTCGTGTTGTCCATCTTCTGTTGCTCTCTTTACTTGCTTTCAAGCTCAGTGTTTTCACTTTATTCAAACATGTGATCAAATCATATGATTTTTTACGTTAACTCAGATTGTTTCCATTTATATTCACTTGTTGATGGGTTGTCTGGTACTTCTTCTGCTGTTTAATTTTAAAATTATCAATCTAAAGAATTCAAAATTGTATTTTTTATCTTTTTCTCAAAAAACATATATTTTTATTTCCATTTAAATAAAATTAAATACAATTCCATCTATACTTTTACTAATTTAGCGAGGCTTATTTCCAATTTGTTGAAGATAGTAATAATATCATCTACAAAATATATGATTCTTTGTCACATAATTAACTTCCCTAAAATGATTATTTTTTACTTTTTGCATTTATTTATATAAGAATTTGTATAAAAATCAAAATAATCTTGAAAAGTGTGAGCCTTAGTGAGATTAGTTTTTGATGGGGTTTCAAAGTCATTCTCTTCAGAATAAAAGATTCCAAGTTCAATCCTGAACATTATTGTAGGACAAGAAGTAGATGTTATATTTTCATGTGTGTAATAATAAATGTATAAAATCTTACATGTGATATGCTGGGATGTATTTCATGTTATTATGCTTGGGACTTGTTAATATTTTTCACTACTGAATCCATTAAATTATGTAGATTGAGTTATTAAATTAAGTAAAGAAGGAAATTAGTTCAAAAATTTGATTGAATATTATGAAATATCTATGATATAACATATGGTGTTGTTATTATTACCAATGCATGTATTTCCTAATTTTTTTATTAATAAATTTACAAACTACATTAATATGAAATGCATAATAATGAGACATTTACCAATAATAATGTCTCAACTTTTATGACATTTTTATTGCTGCATTAACAAAACCGGTCATGTTTTGCTGATTTTTTATTATTTTTAAAAAATAGGAAATAATGTACTTATTATTAAAATATTTCTTGTCGGTAAATTTCACACGTGCAAAAAAATTAAAATAAAATTGCATTTAATGTGAATAACTATTTTTTCCAGAACTAAAAATTCAACAGAACTTGTCATGCATTCACTTCAACCAAATTTACTATTCTCATTTAGAATCATATTAGCAATTTCAGAAAATTTATCTCTTTCAATTAGTTATTGATTCTTGCAGAGAAATCTAAATATATTTTTAAATATTCATGTCATAAATTATTGATTGTATAATTAATTTTTATTTGAAGCTTATTGCAAGACATTTTCAATTATTCATAAAATTACATTTTTGGTAGGGTGTGTTTCCAAAAACTGCGAATGCTTTCGATGATCTTACATTTCAAGTAAATTTTAGTAATAATTTATGAAAGAAAATATGTGATTTGTGAAATATGTGTTGGTTTCAGAAACGATCATTTTAATATAGAATTCAATCTTTCAAAATTTATTTTTAGTCAAAAAGCAGTTTGATGACTAAGGCAATATTTTTTTTTTATTATTATTGCTTAACATTTTTATTCTTGTCTTAAAAAATAAATAATTACATAACACATTTTCCGAACGCTAATTTTATTTTTATAAAAACCATTTGTTAAACAAATGTTTCATCAATTCATTTACGTAATTTTTTTTTTTACTGCATCAGATATTTAAACACATTTAATATTATTTTTTACCTATATAATCAGCGAAATTATTCATAATTATCATCACAGTTATTTTTTCACTGTTTTTCAATACATTATTCAGGTTAGAAAAAATTTAATTACAAATAAGATATCATATTTGCTTAAATGCTTAAAAAACAAGAATATTTTAGTAAAAAAAACATAAATCATTATAATTAATTATATAATTGCTAAGAAAATGGGCTCTAACTTAATTAATATATCTTTCCTTAAAAATATTACATAAACTTAATTTAAACGTTATTAGCAACGAAATTCGTAAATTTTTTCATAATATTTTCTAAATAGTCGATAATGTCTGATTATAATTTATTCATTTAAATAATAAATGTTTTATTTAATATGTATATTTTCAGTTTTCTAAAAACTTTATTAAATATAAAAAATACTGAACTGTGCATGAAAAACTCTCGAGAAATTTTTTTTATTTATTTTCCTGTTAAATACATATTTATTAAATAATTCTTAAAAAAAAACTAGAAAAAAATTGCCTCGTGATATTTTTTTATTTTTGAAGCAAAATATTTATAAAAGTTTTAGTTTAAAAATTTATTAATTTTAAATATTGAATCATATGACAAATAAAACTTCAACGTTTCCAACTCTTATGTTAAATACTTTTTAATTTGTTAGATAAGTTTAATTTACAAATTCAAAATTTAAAATTCAATGTTTATAAAAAATATATATTCTTGTAATATATTTCAGCGAATTATTTTTTCCTTGTTTTTATTTTTGTTATAGTGTATTGTGCCGAAATTACGTTTTACGCTTAAATTATTTGATTTTCGCAATAAAATTGAACAATGACATTATAATGGATATATTTACATTAAATATTAAGCAAAGTCATTTGAATCTCTAATTTTGTACATAGCAGGTATCTGAGTTTTTTGTATTTTATTTTATTTGTAATAATTAGTATTATCTTTTAAATTTGGATTAAGCCAAAGGAGGTAGGGTATTTATAAAATTTTAATCGCTTGGGGGTAATGTTTCTTTGAAATATGATATGCTGTTATAAAAACATATATAAACCTGGTATGATGATTCAAATCCGATATTTATTCACTTAAATAGCAATATTTTGAATACGTTAATTTTACACTTCAGTACTATGTGAGCTGTTATGAATAATTCCAATTATATTCTAATAATAAAACCTATATCTGCACAACGAAAACAATTCAAATTTAAACTTCCATACTACACTAATGTTAGACAGTAATGATGTAATTTACATAGAAATTCTTTATCCATGTTTACTCTTTTATTGAATTCGAGCTTAAATCTTTAATTAATAAACACAGCAACTGCATCTTTTACCAAACTTTCATTTGACATTGTTTCTTATTGGTAAGAATACGCTAAGACAATGGCGCATAACTATTGTTAAGCAACAGAAAAAGGATGTGGAAATTTTTTTCTGCATTGCCAGTTGTTAGAATATTTGTTTCTAGTTCAGGACATTTGTAGTATCTGTAGCACACACTGCCTCCGAAAAATCTTTCAAGATGAGTCAATAAATTGTAGATATTCAACATACAGCCTAACGTTGTGGAAGTTTTATAATAAATACAGGTTTTCAGCTATCCTTAACCTACAGTCAAATATATTAATGTAAATGATAAAATATATTTATAAAATTATGTAATAATAATATACTATAATAAAATGGTTTTCAAATATTAAGTTTTTAGGCTCTTTGTGACGTAATGATAAAATTATGTCTTTTGAATTTTTTTTTTTAATTCGATTCCTATCATCGTTGAACAAGGGTGATATATGCTGCCTTTTTGTATGTTGGTTGGTTGGTTGGATTTTCTGGCGCAAAGTCCAAAAAGGATAAGCTGCGCCAAAGCTTTGTTTCTATAGATTATCCATTTATTGTAGAAAACCCAAGCAACATTAAAATCAAATTAGAAAACAAAAAATAATGTAAATAATTAATTTAAAATAAAGGAAAATACAATTTCAAAATTTAAATAAACTCAAGGAAACCTATTGCCCTCAAAAAAGCAAAAAGGTTTCCGTGTAATTTCTGTATGTTGAATAGTAGCTTGAGAGTTTTCTGTGTATACTCTTTACATTTCACGTGAACATCTATGATAGATTCTAGATAAATAACAATACTTAGAATTCGGGTTTTAAGCTGTACTATATATATCTATATAAAGTTGTAATTTTAAGCAATATCTACGTTTCATATGATAAGTACAATGAGTTGCTATCATATATTTCATTATATATTTATACAAGACAAGGATATAAAAATATAAAATTGAGCTGTTGATGAAATTTACTATCATTATCCATTATTGACTGACCGTAAAGAAAGTATATGACAGGAAAGTAGATTCCTTTCTATTTTATCATTTTATCAGCTGACAAGAAATATTGTCAATGTATTTTCTCAATTATTCATCCTATTATATAACTATACACATTCGATAGATTTAAATCCTTTCAACTAATTCCTTAACAAATTCTGATTTCGCTATCTAATCAGCTGAGATTCGTGTATCAAGCGAAGTGACTTATCGCAAATCCAACTTTAGACGCATCAATTAGACCGGGGGAGTGTAGAGAGTGGTTAGTGATGCGCCATAGGAAACATCACCCATCGAAATGCTGCCGAATTCCGTAGCGATAACCTTGCCAAACCTGGCGCGGCCGCTTCTTCCCCCGACAACACCTGGCATCTCTCAGTTAATAACAGACTTCCTGGCCAGCGTCAATCTCTCATCTGGTTGCCAACGGGAGGAAGCCAATTAACAATCCAATCTGATCTATTTCAACAATACGCGTTTGGAACAAGGCCTTTTGAACAGACCTGGAGCATCCGTTATCTATGCCGATAGGTCGCAGAGAATAGTGTTGTAATAGCATCTGCTGTTTCTCAGCATTTCGCCGCGTGGCTCAGATTATAACGGCGGATTGGAAGGATGAGCAGCACACGCGTAAATATAACAAGGTGCCTTCGGGCTCCACGTGATATTGTTCTCCGGTGAGATATAAGCCCTCCGAGGTGAAGTTACAATTGAAACAGTTCTGCGTCCAACAGCACATTCTGGAATAATGCACCTGTGGTAATCGTCTACAAATTGTTTCTTAATTTGAAGGATCACATTTCGAATTTCATATTTCATTCATATTCGTGGCAGGATTATAAGTGACGGTCGTATACTAAGCAATTTGTATGTGGAACTGCATTATTAATATGAGCAACAATGTGAATAACCTAATTTTTATTACATTAATTTAATACATATCTGCTAGTTTATATTCATTTTATACATATCAGTTAAGGCAAACAGTAAGAGAATGTTTGCTTTCTCCGAAATAATTTCCGTTGATTTAATATGATAAAATATAATTTCTCTTGCTTGATAATATGTCCTTTTATATATATAAATACTTAAAATTCAAAAAATTGTATAATTACTCCATTAAAAAAGATAATATTTTTCAAATTTTTACCACTTTACAGTTATTAAGTTTTGCCACCTTACTAGACCTGTTTTTAGAGTAAAAATCCTAAGCATTTCTAATATTATTCGTACATATGTAAGGTAAAATCTGTACATATATTTTACTGTTGCATTCCAACACAAACGAATTAGATTATAAAATAAACAATGTTTTAAATTCACTTTTCTGAATCGAAGATAAAATACATAGATAACAATGGATTATGTAATGATTATTCATGCGTTTTACATGCTCATCTTTTTTATATTAAATAGTGAATTTGATATTAAATATAATCATATCATAAGTAAACAGTATCAACGTTTAACCTTTATACAAATGTATTAAATAAATCTAAAAATTCCTGCTCTTTAACATCATTTAAATTTTCGTTTAATTAAGCTGTAATGTATATCTTAGTATCATTCTTAGCAATGATAAGGATTGTTTTGTAAAAATATTATTTGTTACCAAAATCATTTTATAAAATGCTAAGTTGTTTCAAGGTTTGAAATTTTTCTAGTTTTTGTTAAAAACAATTGATGAACTTCCAAATTTTCCACAAAATTGCTTCGTTTAGTTATAATATTTTTTAATGATAACATATGATTATATTAAAAAAATATTCAATATAAAAAAATATGATGAATAATATAATTTTGAAAACTGATACTGATAAGTTGTACTAAAAATCTCCCTACGTTTAAAAAAAATTAAAATAGAAAAGAGATTTACATAGTAATAAAAATAAATGAACCAGTTGTCTATTAACAAATAAATTTTAAATTTCTAATTTTACTATTGTCTTTTTTCCTAAAGTTAATTTTCCAAAATATTTTCTGTATAGGATGAACTTTTAGATAAGTATTTTTCAAAGAACTTTTCCGAAATCTAGAACTCTTTTAGGGAAACGTGCTAAGTGATTTTGTTTCATGAAGATATTTTAAATCATTGATAAATATGATATCAGTACTTTAGCTCAGTTTCTTCAGTCACATGCTAATCCACACAAACCCCGGATTTTCTAAAGCTTGATACTTCATAGGACTTTTGCAAAGTTTCCAGAACACATTCACCCTTTTCTCACTGTCATAGAGTAAAGGGGGTTCCAAGGTAGCACCTGGCGGGTTTCCTTTTGCACACTCGCTCTCCTCTTCCAGAAGAATCTGAGACATCCAGAAAATTCTCCTTCCTTTTAAAAGGCAAATATTGACTTCGATCCACCCCCGCCTTCAAATTTCCCCCTCCTAGGCGGTGACTTTTCCAGAAAAGTTGGAACGTTTGCGTGCTCACTTTCTGTACTCTCCTCCATCTTCATCAGAATATCTGGTTTTGACTTTATGGAGGAAGTTTTCCCGCTGCCTTTTTGGAAAAATATCGTTCATTTTCTCTTGTGGTTTCTACGCGGGAAATTAATAGCTCGTTTGATTCTAGAGCAAAAAAAATGAGTAAGTTTGTTTAAGGCTGGTTTCGATATTTTTTTTCCTTAAAAAAAAGCTGCCTGTTATTTCTGCTTTCGTATTGTGCGTTTCAGATCTGTCAAATGTTTATTTTTTTTATTTTTTCATCCATTATCTTAAAATGAAGTCATTTATCATGAGAAAAGATTTGCAGCTTTTAGAAGAAGCAATAAAACACCTGGAAAGTACGTTTACTTTTATAAAAAAAAGTACCGTTTAAATGTCATAATTGAATTATACGGCAGTTAAAATGTCGTT
>JAPDSC010059271.1:1677-11769 GCA_026290005.1 Latrodectus geometricus
TTTTAATAAAACGGACATCATGTAGGTCTGTCAAATGGAGTTGCTGTTTAGTTCGAGTGAGAAAAGGTTGGATGCTGTATGGTCGAGCATCGTATAGTCTCTCAAATGCAGGAGAAATGGCCAAGGAACGTAGAGGATGTTGACGGTCAGACATGACCTTTGCGTAGTAATTGAGAGACAGCTGCATCCGTCTCAGGTCTAAAGGCAATTGATGACAGATGGCATAAAGACTCTGGACGGGTGATGTGCGGAATGCGCCTGAACAGATTCTCAAAGCAGAGTGATGCACAGTGTCCAATCTGCGTAAAACTGAAGACCTAGCAGATCCATATACAACACTTCCGTAGTCAATACGAGACAAAATGAATGCTTGGTAGACCCGAAGGAGTGACAAGCGATCAGCACCCCAAGAAGTATTAGATAATACCTTGAGGATATTAAGCGATCGCTCGCACTTCTTCCGCAAATGTAAAACATGCGGAAGAAAGGTCAACTTTCGGTCGAATATCACACCAAGAAATTTGATCTCGTTGACCATCGGTATTTGTGTGTTGTTGAGTATGATAATTGGATCATTATGAATGCTGGTCTTCCTGCAGAAATGGACACAGCAGCTCTTGCTAGGAGATAGTGTAAAGCCATTCTCTGCACACCATGCAGCTGTTTTATTTACAGATGTTTGCAATTGTCTCTCAATCAGACGCATGTTCGAACCTTGGCAAGATATTTGCAGGTCATCTACATACATTGTGCCATATACAGAAGGTGATAAAAGATGAAGAATATGACTGATGAATAAATTAAAAATTGTTGGACTTAAAATAGAGCCTTGGGGAACACCCTCGGCTTGAATAAAAGTATTGGACAAAAGGTGTCCAATACGAACTTTAAAAACTCGGGAGCGTAAGAAATTCTGAAGGAATATCGGAAGATTACCCCGAATGCCAAAATCATATAATTTACGGAGAATACCATATCGCCACGTACGGTCGTATGCCTTCTCGATGTCGAAGAAGATGGAAACCAGATTATTCCTCCGCACGAAAGCGTTGCGGATTTGGGTTTCCAGATATGTTATGTTGTCAAGAGTGGATCTTCCTTTACGGAAACCACTCTGATTGACATGTATACATTTATTTTCTTCTAAGACATGTACGAGACGGGCGTTGACCATACGTTCGAGAGTCTTACAAAGGCAACTCGTCAGAGCTATTGGTCGATAATTTGATGGTTCTGAAGGATCCTTACCAGATTTAAGGACAGGAATCACTATAGCTTCGCTCCAAATTGATGGAAATGCTTGTTTGTTTGTTTGTTTGTTGATTGGGTTTTGTGGCGCAAGGTCCAAAGAGGACAAGCTGCGCCAAAAGTTAAGTCTTAAAGAAAATTGATACATTATAGATAAAACCCAAACGCAACTTTAAAAATTTAAAACACAAAAATTAATGTATATATTTATTTTAAAATCTACAAAACATGAAAGTAAATGAAAATAAAATAAAATTGATAAAATTCAAATAAAATCAATGAAACCAATTTCCCTAAGAAAGGAAAAAAGGTTTCTGTGGGGAGGCTCCCCCACCAAATCATACATAGTTAAAATGTCTGAATCAAAAAATTTAAAACGGTAAAAGTTAAAATAGGGGCATGATATTAAAATATGATGAACAGTGTATGGTACATCACACGTTTCACACCATGGATTAAGTTCATTTAGAAACAAATGTCTGTGTGTGAAACGTGTGTGTCCGATACGAAGGCGAGTCAATCTGACATCTGCTCTTCGTAACGGTAAAATTGATGATGGAATGAGGTATGGAAAGATGGCACGCAGTTTGTTTCCGACCTGCATACTCCATGACTCCTGCCAAAGAGAATTAACAAATCTTTTTACAACCCTTCTCACGTCGAAGAGAGGGACAGATGAATGAAGTACAAACGATGCAGCTTTAGCAGCTGCATCTGCCTTATCATTTCCCTCTAGACCTACATGACCTGGGACCCAACAGAAAATGATGTCATATCCCTTGCCAGCAAGGGAATCCAATGCTCCGAAAATTTTGGACACAACAGGATGGCAATAATTAGAATTTTTCAACGCTTCTAGTACACTCAAACTGTCAGTATATACACAAATTTTATGAAAATTTCCTGTATTCACAAGCTGAAGGGCTTGATAAATCGCCGTAGCTTCAGCTGTAAAGATGGAGCAGGACGTATGAAGGCTGTAACCATAACTGGTATCAGCGTAAAATACGCCACAGCCAACATGTCCTGCAGTTTTAGATCCATCTGTGAATACAGGCGTGTATGATGAATACTGACAGCGATGTGAAAAGAAAAGCTGTTGAAAAATCGTTGAGGTTGTGTCCGATTTTCTAAACTGAGCAAATGGATTAATAATATTAATCTGTGGATCATACCAGGGCGGATGTGAATGTAAGTCCGTTTTAATAAAACGGACACCATGTAGGTCTGTTAAATAGAGTTGAGATTTAGTTCGACTGAGAAAGGGTTGGATGCTATATGGTCGAGCATCATATAATCTCTGTAAGGCAGGAGTATATACCAAGGATCGTAAAGGATGTTGAATGTTAGACATAACTTTAGCGAAGTAATTGAGAGACAGCTGCATTCGTCTCAGGTCTAAAGGCAATTGCTGACAAATCGCATAAAGACTCTGGACGGGTGATGTGCGGAATGCGCCTGAACAAATTCTCAAAGCAGAGTGATGCACAGTGTCCAGTCTGCGTAAAACAGAAGACCTAGCAGATCCATATACAACACATCCGTAGTCAATACGAGATAAAATGAGTGCTTGATAGACACGAAGGAGTGACAAGCGATCAGCACCCCAAGAAGTATTAGATAATACCTTGAGGATATTAAGCGATCGCTCGCACTTCTTCCGCAAATATAAAACATGCGGAAGAAAGGTCAACTTTCGGTCGAATGTCACACCAAGAAATTTAATCTCGTTGACCACGGGTATTGTAGTGTTGTTCAGATGAATAACAGGATCGCTGTGAAGACTGGTCTTCTTGCAAAAGTGGACACAGCAGCTCTTACTAGGAGAAAGTTTGAAGCCATTCTCTGCACACCATGCAGCTATTTTATTAACAGATGTTTGTAGTTGTCTCTCAATTAAACGCATGTTTGATCCTTGGCAAGATATTTGCAGGTCGTCCACATACATCGTGCCATATACTGAAGGTGATAGAAGATGAAGAATGTGACTAATGTAAAGGTTAAAAATTGTGACACTTAAAATAGAGCCTTGGGGTACACCCTCGGCTTGAATAAAAGTATTGGATGTAGAGCCTCCAATACGAACTTTAAAATTACGGGAGCGTAGGAAATTCTGCAGGAACATCGGGAGATTACCCCGAAAGCCAAAATCATATAATTTACGGAGAATACCGTATCGCCACGTACGGTCGTATGCCTTCTCGATGTCGAAGAAGATGGAAACCAGATGGTTTCTCCGCACAAAAGCGTTGCGGATTTGGGTTTCCAAATAAGTTATATTATCGAGAGTGGATCTACCTTTACGGAATCCACTCTGATTGATATGTATGCATTTATTTTCTTCTAAGACATATACGAGACGGGCGTTGACCATACGTTCGAGAGTCTTACAAAGGCAACTCGTCAGAGCTATAGGTCGGTAATTTGATGGTTCTGAGGAATCCTTACCAGGCTTCAGAACCGGAATTACTATTGCTTCATTCCAAAAAGATGGAAATTCATTTTCAGTCCAGATCCTATTGAACAAAAGCAATAAGTTCGATAGGGAATCTGGACTCAAATGTTGAAGCATAAGATAGCTAATTCCATCAGGTCCTGGGCTGGTATTATTGGCCTGCTGTAAAGCTTTCTTCAATTCTAATATTCCAAATTCGCAGTTGTAGGATAAGTTTTGTCCATGGTTGAAATGAATTGGTCTTCGCTCAGCACGACTCTTAGTCCTTAAAAACGAAGGACTATAAGAGTCAGTGCTTGAGACACTAGCAAAACTTTCACCAAGGACGTTAGCTATTTCCTTAGGAGAAGAGTGTATAGCAGCTCCGGTTTTTAGAATAGGAATGGAGAATTCCCTATAAATACCATTGGCTGCTTTCACTCTTCTCCACAACTGCTTACTGGTTATGGAAGAATTTATTGAAGATATATAGCTAGACCAGGATTCCTTCTTACTTCTACGACGAGCTCTGCGAGCTAACGCTTTTGCTCTCTTAAAGGCAATAAGATTCTCCGTTGTGGGGTACCTCCGGAAAAGCCCCCATAACTTCCTTTGATTTTTGTATGTTTGTTGGCATTCATTGTTCCACCATGGTTTGCAACGCCGTTTTGGTTTAGAAGAACTTTTAGGTATTGCTGTATCAGCTGCACTTATAAGTGTTTCAGTGACTTTTTGAACGGCATTATCAATATTCTCGATCGTAACCATTTTGTCATCAACGACTGCCAATTGTGTAAATAACGTCCAATCTGCCCGACTGTACACGTAAGTAGGTATGCGTTGCTGCACACTACAACCTCCAGTCTGGGAGATGACGAGTGGGAAATGATCGCTGTTATGCAGATCATTCCCAACTGTTAAATTTAACAACGGCAGAAGTGACGGTGAACAAATGGCGAGATCGAGAGAATGAAATGTCCTTGTGGGTGTGTGGAAGTATGTTTTCTCGTCGGTATTCATCAGACAGAGGCTATTATCAGAAATAAATTGCTCTATCTGACGACCGCGAGAATTGGTATCATCACTTCCCCACAAAGTATTATGTCCGTTAAAGTCACCGAATAACAAGTATGGTGAAGGCAGCTGATCAACTAATGTATCAAGTTCTTCTTGGCGGATGACATCATGTGGTGGCAAATACAAGCTACAGACTGTAATCAAACATGTTGTATGAATTCTGACAGCTACAGCCTGTAGGGTTGTATTGATTGGATGGACAGTGCTGGGATAGTTATTAGATGTTAATATGCAAACACCACCAGACACTGCACCATCGTCACCACAGTCTTTTCTAAAGCATTGAAACCCACGCATAGTGATGTTATTTGTAGACTTCAGGAAGGTTTCCTGAAGTGCTACGCATGCGGGGTTATAAGCTGATATGATAGACTTGATGTCATCAAGATGTGAACGCAAACCATGACAGTTCCAACAAATAAAGGAAGTTATTATTTAAATTGAAGAGCTCCTCCCCCGGAGCTGGAAGGCGAGTCTTCTATCATTTCCTCGGGCGATAAATTATCGTCCGAGGGATGAAGAGAGACAGCATCAGCTTCCAGGGTCATGGCTCTACGGGTGGATAAGGAGGATTTTCGAGGACCCTCCTTTGCAGATTTTAATTTGGAGGCCTTAACGCCTCGAGATTTAGCCAAAGAAGCTCTTCTATTTAATGTTGATGTTGATTTTGGTCTTTCTGTTGTTAGTTGGGGTAATCTCATTATGGGAAATGGCAGGGTATCCGTTTGAGTACTAGAACTTTTGGTGACTTTTTTTGCTGCGGCTGCATAACTCAATCCAGACTGTGGCGTACGAGAGGCAACAATTTTCCTAGCCTCCGGATAAGAACAGTTGTTTTTAACTTTTATAGTGGTGATTTCTTTTTCTATAGCCCATTGAGGACAACTTCGAGAATAGGAGGGATGTTCACCGTGACAGTTTACACAAACCTCCTTTGCTGTGCAGGTCGAATTATCGTGGCCAACTACCGCGCAGCGAGCGCAGGTAAGTTTGCCTCTGCAAGCATTTCTCGAGTGTCCAAAACGCTGGCAATTGAAACATCTCAAGGGATTCGGAATATATTGTCTGACGGGTAGATTCAAGTAAGCAACTTTGATTTTGTCAGGAAGGTCTGGGGTCGCAAAGGTCAGAATGAGATGTTTAGTGTCAATGAACTGCCCATCTCTTGTGACTCTAATGCGTTCAACTCCGCAGACCTTCTGACTTTTCAGATTATCAAGAATCTCTTCCGTCGACGTATTTAACAAATCCCTCGCAGAAATTACACCACGTGAAAAGTTCAAATTTCCATGAGGCAGGACTGTCACCTCTATATTTGCCATCAGTTGCATTTCACTTATTTTGGATGCTTGGGTTGAGTTAGCAACCTCAATTAACAAGTCACCTGATCGTATTTTTCGGATACCCTTAACTTCACCTATAAAACCCGATATTCCTTTTTGAATAAGGAAAGGGGACACTTTCTCAAATGAACCCACTTTCCTTTTGACTATAAAATATTTGCATGTATTATCGTTTAATAAATGCTCCCGTGGGAGAAAAGATATTTTCCTATTTTCCATAATTTTTTATTAAAATTTCGGGACCTGACCGCACCACCCACCACCGAGTCCAACAAGGGGATGCAGACCAGCTGCACCAGTGCTAGCCAGATCCTATACGCTCACAGTACATCCCTGTAATGGCCTCCACCCTTAACGAGTCATCCAGCAGATGTACCGATCGCTTGATCCATAAAGCCGATTGATGTGCTGAGGACCACAACACACCTCCCGTTTACCTGAAGCAGAGGCCAAAGTAATGTGTTGGTCTCTGGGGGCCTCAATTACCAGGACCCTCCTTTCCAGGGACACGGGTCTCCACGCACGGCAAACACGTGGGTGATTTAGTCCCCAACAGTAGCTATTAGCAACAGAGCGGCGACAGCTACTCAAGGGGAGCCCTCAACCTCATATGAGGCAACCACAATGAGGGAGAAAAGGAAGAAAAAGTAGAAGGGGAGAGAAGAGAAGAAAAGAAAGTAGAGGAAAGATCACTGGGGTACCTCGGGATTGTGACACCCGTGTTTACTTAAAGAAAGTAAACCCCCTGAGGGGTTGATGGAAATGCATTTTCAGTCCAGATCCTATTGAACAAATATAATAAGTTCAACAGGGAATCTGGACTTAAATGTCGAAGCATTTGATAGCTGATTCCGTCTGGTCCTGGGCTGGTATTGTTAGCCTGCTGTAATGCTCGCTTCAATTCCAACATCCGAAATTCGCAGTTGTAAGGAAAAGCTTGTCTTTGGTTGAAACGGATTGGTGTTTGCTCAGCTCGACTCTTTGTCCTTAAAAACGAAGGACTATAAGAGTCAGAGCTGGAAACTCTAGCAAATGTTTCACCAAAGACGTTAGCAATATCCATAGGAGAAGAGTATATAGCAGCTCCGGTTTTCAAAACAGGAATTGAAAATTCTGTATAGATATCATTGGCTGCTTTAACTTTTCTCCATAACTGCTTGCTGGATGTGGAAGGTGTTATAGCAGAGACATAGCGAGACCAGGATTCCTTCTGACTTTGACGACGAGCTCTTCGAGCTAATGCTTTTGCTCTCTTAAAGGCAATAAGATTCTCCGTTGTGGGGTACCTCCGAAACAACCCCCATAACTTCCTTTGTTTTTTATATGTTTGTTGACATTCTTGGTTCCACCATGGTTTGCAACGCCTTTTTGTTGTAGAAGAACTTTTAGGTATAGAAGTATCAGCTGCACCTATAATTGTTTCGGTGACTTTTTGAACGGCATTATCAATATCATCGATCATTACCATATTATCATCAACAACTGCCAATTGTGTAAATAAAGGCCAATCTGCCCGACTGTACACGTACGTACGTAGACTTTGTTCTAAACTAGTACCTCCAGCCTGGGAGATGACGAGCGGGAAATGATCGCTATTATGCAGATCATTCCCCACTGTTAAATTTAACAATGGCAGAAGTGACGGTGTACAAATGGCAAGATCGAGAGAATGAAATGTTCTTGTGGGTGTGTGGAAATATGTTTTCTCGTCGGTATTTATCAGACAGAGACAGTTATCAGAAATAAACTGCTCTATCTGACGACCGCGAGAATTCGTATCACTACTTCCCCACAAAGAATTATGTCCGTTAAAGTCACCTACTAGCAAAGTTGGAGCGGGCAGCTGATCAATTAAATTGTCAAGTTCTTCTTGGCGGATGACATCATGTGGTGGCAAATATAAACTGCAGACTGTAATTAAGCATGTTGTATGTATTCTTATAGCTACAGCCTGCAGAGTAGTATTTAATGGATGGACAGTGCAGGGGTAGTTATTGGATGTTAATATACAAACACCTCCAGACACTGCACCATCGTCACCACAGTCTTTTCTGAAGCATTGAAACCCACGCATAGAAATGTTATTGTTAGACTTCAGGAAAGTTTCCTGAAGTGCTATGCATGCGGGGTTATAAGCTGATGAAATAGACTTGATGTCATCAAGATGTGATCTTAAACCATGGCAGTTCCAAGAAACAAAGGAAGTTATTTTTTAAATAGAAAAGCTCCTCCCCCGGAGCTGGAAGGCGAGTCCTCGATCATTTCCTCGAACGATAAATTATCATCCGAGGGATGAAGGGAGACGGCATCAGCCTCCAGGGTCATGGCTCTACGGGTGGATAAGGAGGATTTGCGGAAACCCTCCTTTGCAGATTTTAATTTAGAGGATTTAACTCCTCTTGATTTTGCCAAAGGAGCTCTTCTAATGATTGGAGATGTAGATTTTGGCTTTTCAATACATGTTTGGGGTAATCTTGTAACAGGGAGTGACATAGTATCCGTTTGAGCGCTAATAGTTCTGGTGACTTTTTTTGCAGCAGCTGCATAACTCATTCCAGGTTGCGGTGTGCGAGAGGTAACTATTTTTCTAGCCTCAGGGTAAGAAACTTTATTTTTCACTTTCAAGGTGGTTATTTCTTTTTCGAGTACCCATTGAGGACAGCTACGAGAATAGGAGGGATGGTCACCTTTACAGTTGACACAAACCTCCTTTGCTGTGCAGGTCGAATTATCGTGGCCCACTGCTGCGCAGCGAGCGCAAGTCAGTTTGCCCCTGCAAGCGTTTCTCGAGTGCCCAAAACGTTGGCACTGAAAACATCTCAAGGGATTCGGTATATAAGGCCGGACAGGTAGATTTAGGTATGCAACTTTAATGTTGTCTGGGAGGTCTGGCGTCGCAAAAGTCAGAATGAGATGCTTAGTTTCGATAACTTTACCATCTCTTCTGACAGTAACCCAGCAAACACAAAAATGCCGGGTATTCATCGGGCCGCTGTTGCGAGCCGTCTTGGCCAGCAGCTGCCCACCACTATTTGGCCTCGCCGGCTCCGTCAATAAAGTGGTCGTCGTCATTGATGGTGGGCCGGCAGTACGGTTCTCTGCTGGCCCAACGCTGGTTGGCCAGCAATGCCGTATTGGCCGCGTGTGGCCCATGTAATTGCCGTACACGGTTATTCATTGGCCCTGTGACGTTTGGCCATCAGTGGCCGCTTTTACCGACGTGGAGCCAGTTATAACTTATACTTTGTTTCTACAAATAAAAATGAAATATTTATTCATTTTTATCTGCTTATAGTTTATATATTGTGAAGATAATATCCCATTAAATTAAAACTGAATCTGTTTTGGTTAGAAAAGCAGTTTTCCTCCTTAATTAGCAAGTGACATTAAATGCACATTTATTTCATAAAAAAATTATATATAAACTAAAACAATTTAAAAAATGAATGTCCAACTCTCACCATAATGAGCAGATAATATCCCCATATATTATAGTTTATTATTAAACTTGAAATAAATTAATAACCCCCAAATATTACAGCTCCTTTTTATTAAATTTTAATAATTTCATTAATCTGAAATGGATTTTCATATTTTATGAGATTTATTTTTAAAATAGTGTTTTCTCATGAATTTATTTATAGAAATGTTATTTAAAATCATTTTTTACTTTGTTCATATTATTTTTGAAATTATACATTATTTATAATAATTTTATTTTGATTTCTTCAGATTATTTTTTTAAATGGTTACTTCTTTTTTTTTAATATTTCTATAAGCAATTTTCAATCGATTGCTAAATTTTGAGCATGTGAATATACATAAAATTCTAACTTAATTATTTTAAGACGTTTGTTTCAATGATTTTACTGAATTTTTTTAGATTAAATAGCACATCTTATGCTATTTAATCTTATTCCGTCTTATTCTAAACCATTATTATAAAAATTTTTTTATTAATAATGGTTTAGAATAAGACGGGATCCAGTG
>JAPDSC010059278.1:0-12276 GCA_026290005.1 Latrodectus geometricus
TGTAAATGTTATCTCTTAAATGAATTTAAGACATAGTTATGTTGAATCCCTGGATAGCATGTGCTGTTTGTAATAATGACATCATTTGTGTCTTGTTATTTGTATTACTCATTCATTCAAATAAATTACATTTTTATTTTTATTGTTATTATAAATCAATGATCTCAATTACAAATGATACATTTGTTTTATATGAAATCTCTTCTAAATAACTTTATCAATCTTTTAATGGAAATAATTTGTTATTTAAAGATATACCTTTAACTGAGAATAATTACTAATATCATATTAATATGTAATTACTATATTTTTAATATCTTAAAATAAGATTAAACTAAATTATTATATTTATCATTTAAAATTTTTTTACAGGGAATAACTTAAGAATGTGTATGCCTAATGTGTTAAATAGTTTAAGTTTGATATTTTTTTATTATATGATCATATTAGTTATTAATAAATATTTTTTTAATAAATTTCACTTTGTTTATGTTTGTAAAATAGTTAAAATTTATTTATTATATTATTGTTAGTGATCATTCTTTGTTGCATCTTGATTATTGTAAATTTTGATTTTGCCCATGTAACATTGCCCATGTGGACATTTGCCCATGTAAAAATTGAAATGTGTATGATAATATATTTTAGTTAAAGACACTTAATGATAAAAATGAAAGGATTAATTTTTATACATTTACAACATTATTAGCATTAATAACACACATTTTGAATTCCTTTAGGATATTGCTTAAACATAAATTTAAAAAATTGTGTTTAAAAATTAATTATTATATTAAGGAGAGTTATGGATTTATAATGATGGTTTCAGTTGAAATTATTGATGTCAATATAAATCTTATATAATATAAAACTGATATTTCAATTGCTTCTGTTGTTCCTTCATTTTATTAATCTCTATAGTTAGAAGATTATGTATTGTTGGACCAAGATGTTTAGCTGGTAATCATTTTTTGTTACACAGTTATATGCTATAGTAATGCAATGAAAAATAACCAACAAATAAACCTCATATTCCAATACTATGTATATAATATAGTAATTAGAAATACTATTTAAATATTTTCCTCTCTGAAATGGCTGTTTCTGAGCTGGTAGTGTAAAAATAAAATTTCTTCCTTTTAAAAAAAGTAATTAAATTAACCAGTTTCCTTTTATTTAGTATGTTAAAAACTGCTTTAAAATCATTACTAAAATTCTTTCTCACGTATTGATCTTAAAATTGATTAAGAAATGTTTCTTGTACTTCATAGTTTTATATGCCAATTCAAAAACATGCACTTTTGTGTATTAAAGAGCATGAAATTACTTTTTCTGCTTGAATGCATGTAAAAAAAAATAAAAAAGAAAAAGCTTTTTTTTTGTTTTATTAAATTCTTGTTTTAATTTAAAATTATTCTAAGTCAAATTAATATTTGAAAGTTGCTATTTAATAAACAAAAATTAAACACTATTAAAGTTAAAAAAGTATAATGGGATTATTTATGTAAGCAATGTCTATAGATGAGGATAATAACTGTTGATTTCAACAGAAAGTACCACTGCAGAATTAATCTTTTGCATACCAATCCATTTTGTTTGTTACTTATGCAGGTATAGATGATATATTTGTGCAAAACAACTAAATCAATCTATATATTTTTTTTAGTTATATTTTAATAAATCTTTTTTTGTATTAACTTGTTTCTATGAATTTTTCTTTTTCATGGCGATATATTTCATAATTTATTATTGCCGGAGTAAAATTAAAATTTCACATCTTTAATAGGTACAAAATAACATAAAACACAAGAAAATAGTTTTATGCTTTTATTTAAATCTTCATAAGACTATTAATATGCCAAATATCGAGAGAGACCATAGAATTAAATCTGTCTGAAAAACGAAGATAAAATTTATATTATATATATTTTTTAATTTTAAATAACAGTAAATATTTTTCTCAATTATACTGTAATATTATCATTGCATACAATTTGGTTTAGACAACAACAAAAAAAGCAATATGCTTAAATTGTCTAATGAGTAATGCAACTTCGAGGTAAATAAATTAAATTTCATGGCCTCTTAGACATCACCTAAAAATTTTATTTCCTTTTATTGAATATAGAAATTGTATAATAAATATTATATAATTTCTATATTCAATTAAAGGAAGAAAATTTATTAAATTATACCTTTAAATTAAGAAAGATCATTTACATAAACTAGAAAATGATATGCATCTACCAAATATTTTAGAAGGTTTATCAAAAGAAATTTAGCAATTTCATTCATAAATAAATATTGAAAGAACTTAAGAAATATTTGAATTTATGAGAAATTTAAATTCTTTTATATATAATTTTCAAATATGTAATTGTATTTTTCTTATTTTCAGGACATCTAAAATTTTGAATTTTTTTTTTATTTTTTAATTAAATATGTTAATTATTTAAATAATAAAACAGTTATGTTTTGAATTGCTCATAATAAAATTATCAGAAGATAAAATTAATGTTTTAGATTACTCTTCTTTATTTTCCATTTTGAGAAAGCACTCAATTTAATACTTTATGTAACAAATTATTAAATTATTTTTATAATTTATGTCAATTAAAAAGTAAGCAACTGTTAACAAAACTTGTGATAAGAAAAACTTTAGATAAAAAATGTACATAATATATTATAATATTAATTAAATAGAATGTCTTATAGTAGAAGGTCTATGATAATATGAAAAGTATTAAGAAGTGAATACTATGCGAAAATGAAAGATATACGAGTTTCAATTTTAGTTTAAATTTATTTAAAAAAAACCTGGTTTATCACGTAAAAATATATACAGATCATGTCTTTTACTAAGAAAATTACTATTTACTATAATAAAACAAATATTAATATAAGTTTTATTGTTTAAAAATATAAAAATTTTATTATTTTTATTTATTTATTTTTAATTAATTTTTCTATGCAAACTTTCTACAATTTTTTTTTTTTTTTTTTTTTTTTTTTTTTTTTTTTTTTTTTTAACAAAAAATCTTTTTGATTATATATAATCCTTTCACATAATAATTATTCACAAAATATTTACTATTTAATTATAAAGTACTATTTATATTTAATTAAATTTTTAATAAATTGAGACAAAAAATTAAGTTGATGTAGTTGGAAAATAGAAATTATTTTCTTATTTCATCTCATTTTATATTTTAATTAACATTGGAAGTCTTTAAAAATTGCTATTTAGTAATTTGAATATTTACTTTTAACAAATACAAATTTTGAAAATAAATATAAATAACAAAATATGAATATTTACATGAAATAAAAAATGTGTAAGAAAATGTTGGAAATTTTTTATGGAAAAACTGTTTTTGGAGGAAATTTATTTTTATCTGCATCGTGCTTTAAATTAAAATATTCTTAAAAAACTCATAAAATTGCAATTAATGAAATGTAGATAACAGTTATTTTTTATAGATTATCACTTAAACTTGTTTTATTAATATTTAAGTGAATGCTTATTTATAAATGATAATGAATCAACATATAGATCCATTGATATTTATTCTCAGCTATGAGTCATTTTCCACATTGAGCTGACGTTTCAGTAGGAAACTCACAGTGTGTGGGATATCTCTAAGCGCATTCCTAAATCCTAACGTCAACATTTTGTTCTCGCAAATTCTCTTGTTCGCTTTGTATTCATATTTTTTCTCTTAACTGAAAATCTTGTTAGCACAACTTAAAGAATTATTTTGACATAAGTGAGTAGTATCAAAAGGAAGTAGGAAAAAATTACAAATATAATCCAGTTCCTTTAAAGCGAACTCTTATAGAATGAAAATTTAATCTCAGCCCCAGTGCGGATACTTTACACAGTTAATAGCCCGTTTTTAATTTGTTGTCGGTATTTTGAGCACAAAAACGCGTCTTTATAGTATACCTGTACAAATACACCTGTAATGCATTTTCTTACTATTATAGCTTTAGCGATTGCAAAAATTCTTGTTTTAAAAAAAGCTGGCATGTATTGAAAAACAATGGAGGATGCAACTATTTAATTTACTTTAGGTATAATTTATTTTGAAAGAGAAGCCCAGTTGCTCACAGCTTTCACTAACGTTCATAGTGATTGAAAGTGTCAGACCGTAGTGATCTGCCGGTATCCGCAGTCATGGCATGATATTCAGCTAGCAGGCAACTTATTCATTCATAAATACTGATTTACAATCAGAATAAAGGGTTACAAACTGCAGGAAATGCTTGGATAAATTATAACTAGCAGTATCACCAGGGCCGGCGCTAGCAGCTTCGCAGCCCCTGGCAAAGAGGTAAAATGCCACCCCTTTATAACAAAAATTAAAAGAAATAACCTAAACCCTTTTCACGATTAATGGTAAAATAAAACGAGTAAAAAAATTGCATTCATCAGCAATATTGAAGTTTTGATTAGCAAAAAAATACTTATTTATTTATGTTTTTGGCACTAAATTAAAATTAGGGTTGCACAGAAAAAAAGGAAACAGTCATTTTCGGTGCATAATTATAAAATACAGAACAGATATTTAATAAAAAGTAAAACAAATTATAAAACCACTAAATATTAAAACTTTATTACATATTAAAAATACATTTAATCCGAGAGTTGAAATTAAAAGTGTTTTTTTCTCACTTTTAATTCTGAAAATTGTTTTTATAATTTCTTTAACATTAATTTTTTCAGCCAGGTCATGTTCGACGGCTATTGTTGTTAAGCCGTTCAGTCGATCGTCGGTAGTTGTGGAGCGTAAAAAATTTTTAATTAATTTTAATTTGGAGAAACTCCTTTCTCCACTTGCCACACTTATTGGGAGAGTCAGCAATATTCTTAAAACTATACCAAGAATGGTAGCAAAATCAAGGTTCGATATGAATTTTAAAATCTCAACTGGACTTTCTTTTTTGTTTAGCAAAGCCAAAACAGCTACTATCTCGTCTGCCAAGTCAAGCGCGTTTATATCGGATGAATTCCCATCAGTCAACACTTTTTCTAAATCTTTACAAAACTTTATATGTCGTTTTGAGGAATATCTTTTAAATCAGAAATATTGTAAAAAAATTGGAAATAGTTACTGTGGGTACTGATCAAATCAAAAATGGATTCAAGTGCATTGATAGCTTTATCTAATGTAAAAAAAATGAAATTCTGCCTTATATTTCAAAGCAGGATCTTCTATTGGATCATCTTTTGCCTCATAGTCGAAATTAACATTCCTTCTTCGAACTCAGTGACGTGGCTGGGTGAGCTCAAAATTAGCTGGTATGTCAATTTCGTCTGCGAGTTTTCGAGCATCGCAAAGCATTTCATTAAAGGCTCTGTTCGATCCAAGATCCTTGAAAAAACCTTTACAATTTTTCAAGAGCTCCATAGCAGATGGTAAATCATAGTCTTTTGTCTGCAAGAGCTTACTTATAGGATTGATACAATTTAAAATTTTGTACCAAATTACAGTGCAGCATAAGAATTTAAATTGTTTAACACAACTTAATAGTCCAGAAGCCTCAACTCTTATAGAGTTGTCGACCTCCGAGTTATTACAAACAGCAAGTAAAGCATCGTATATCCTTCCTAATTGATAGCTTAGTGGTTTTAATGCATCTATTCGGCTTTCCCAACGAGTATCACTTAGAGGTTTCAAAGTAAGTCCGGAAACATATTTTAATAATATGGTCCATCGAAAAGTTGATGAGGAAAAAAACATATATATTTTTTGGACTATATTGAAAAAATTGGCGGCTAAGAAGGATGCTTTTGCCACGTCATTAACTACCAAGTATAATGAGTGGCTGCTACATGGAAGGTAAAATGCTCTTGGATTTAACGCATTTATTCTAGATTGTACTCCCGATTTACTGCCTCTCATGTTGGCCCCATTATCGTAAGCCTGTCCCCTCATATCCTGCAAATTCAATCCCAATGTTTCAAGTCTTTTAAGTATTAGAGCTGAAAGTTCATA
This sequence comes from Latrodectus geometricus, assembly GCA_026290005.1. Classification (NCBI taxonomy): domain Eukaryota; kingdom Metazoa; phylum Arthropoda; class Arachnida; order Araneae; family Theridiidae; genus Latrodectus; species Latrodectus geometricus. The sequence goes on from JAPDSC010059278.1 coordinate 6,000, forward strand.
TCCAGTCGAATTTTCAAACGGAAGAAAGCCTAAAAAGCTTTCATTAATTTTAATGGAAACCTCCTTGGGATTAGACTTGTCAATGGATACATACCTTACTAAAACTGTCATTTGCTCAATCTGGCTGATATCTGGAGTGCAATCTAGAATTATTGAATAATATTTAGCTTTTTTAATATCAGTAATAATATGAGATGTTATATTTTCAGCTAAAAGAATAATCAATTCATTTTGAATTTCTTTTCCGAGATAGTGCACTTTAGCTTCTTCTTTTTTAAGCACTCTGCGGATATACTCTTCCAAAATGCTCATCATATCCATGTATATATACAGGGTGTTAGGGGTTTGATTCCAAATATCTTAATGCATAAAAATATGATTCATTTTAAGTAAAAAAGTTTAGTATATCATGGGTCAAAACTCAATTATTTTAGAAAGAGAAAATGTTTAAAAGTTTGAGAAATTTAATTTTAGGGCCAATTTGCCACACTGGGCAGGGGCCCGGCTTGCCCACAACTAGCGCCGGCCCTGGTATCACACATAAATTTACATAAGGAAAATTTTTTTTTACATTTTGCTTTTCTAACAACGCAAGATAACAAAGATTTCTTGCTTCTATAAATTTCATGATTATACAACATTTTTGTGGTTTTAATGTATTTAAAATTACTAAATGGAACCATTTACAACAATAAAGGTTTTACAGTTCTGAATTGACTACAATATAAAGGGAAAAATATTTACAAAATTTACGCAAATTCATTTACTTGGCTCCGAGTGCAGCTCAGTTCCTCTGAGTACATATAGAAATCATACTAATAAAACTAGGTAACATTTAAAATACTGACTAGGTGGTTTGTTTTAGCTATTACGACTTAGTATATAAGATCTGTATGTTTTATTTAGAACCAGTTATGATCCTGTTAAAATTCCAAAGTCCATACTTTTAAATAAACAGAAATGCAGTGTGTTTTGGTTTCGTTTTTGTTTCTTTGCGGAGAAGTGTGAGTGGGGGGGGGACGATTAAAATGAATATTTAGAAGAATGGCTGCTTCTTCGTTCGAAGTGTTTGGGAGAGAGGGAGGGTGCCATGAGAAAGTGAAGAGTGGAGTTTAGATATCATTTTAGTTATTTCCATTGCTTCGTACTTCCTCCGAGCGGTGGAAGATTCTGCAGTTAGGTATGGGTGAGGAAAGAGTCGATTAAAAGGGATTCTAGTAAAAATCAAAGAGTGAGAAGGAATTCCACGTGCTAGAGCAGTTTTTTTTTGGGGGGGGGGGATTAGACATTGATAAATATTTAATCACTTTGGTTGGGGAGAAATTAGAGAAAATCAGAGCGTCCGGTTGAGGGGTCATCTTCCACCCACATGTTTTACTCAAAAAGTTTTCTCACGGTACTGGAGAAAATGACTAATATTTTAGTTGAAGATTTATTCCAATTAAAATACTTTAAATAAAATTTATAGAGATTACGATTTGTTATGCTCCTTTTCTTTCTCTTCCTTCGATTGACTTTGAAATAAGAAGCATAAAAGAAGAATTTTATGATCCTTCTTTTAACGTCAGTGATAACTAATGTAAATTTTTTGTTCACAACGCTAATACAAAAGTTATTTTTCAGTAATTGCTAAGAAAACGATCGTTGAGCACAGATGATAAAATTAATCATGTAAATTTATTAATTATGTAATTTTTTGTTTTCATTGACAAGAGATGTTATCTTAGACCATGTGATTACGAAAACAAATTTTGCTGAAATTAAATCATTTTATTTTTATATCTAAAACTGTTGCATTGGTTTCCTGACAGAAATTATCACTTCCAAATCAGTCTGGCAAAAGTTACTGAGTTTGTTTAACTTCTTGATTTTGTGTTCTTTATATAAAATTCAAAAAACTATTTCTCATGCCATTTAAAGAATAATTGCTTGTTTGAAGCTGTTATGTGAAATAACCAAGTTTGTGTGTGTCTAATTATAAATCAGAAAAACATTTTTACATTAAATTTCTATTAACATTTTTACATTAAATTTTGTAATTTTCAATGGCTTATATATTTTATTTTAACACATTTTAAAATTAGAGAATTAAAATAAGATTTTGTAAAAAATTTAAATAAAATATGTAATACATGATTTCCTATTTAAAAACAAATTTTCTTCGTAAAGAAATATATGCTTCACAAATTTATTCATCTGAAAATTTTCTAGAAATTTACAATATTTAAACTCAGTTATTAATTTAAATTAGTATATTTAATTTATTTAGCGTACTACTTTAAAATTGGTTTAAAAAACTCAGAAATATATGCTAGCTGTGCAACCACCTTCTTTATAAATTTTATATTCTGAATATTTTGCAGCAAATATTGCTCTAAATTGATATAATTATTTTACAATTCATTTCAACTCAAATACATCATAATCAGCATCATTTAAAATTAATAATTTAAAAACGTTTTTTTTATTAAAAAATGGATAGATTACGTACCTTAAGATTGATAAAAACTGTGTTTTGATGGATGTGCAAAGTAATACTAATATGTATTATTGAAAACTTTGAACAAATATTATACTTAATAGATATGCTTTTTCCACACATTCTGATTCGTTAACATGTTAAATAATGTCGTTTTAAATTGTTTTATAACCTTAAAATTTTAATTTTTATTCAATAAATTATAACATTAAGTTTAATTTTTCGTATAAAAGTATATAATATGCTAAGCGATAGTATTACTTTTTATAAGTAAAATTCATTTTAGCGTGTATTTTATCAATAAAAAAAGGATACAATATATTTTACAGTTTTTTCTAAATAACTTTTTATTAAAGGAATTTTTTTACCCATTTCCTATTGAAAAATTTGTTGAAATTTTGTGAACTTCAATTGTTTTCTCTATTGGAAAAAAAAAATCATTCCGTTATTTTTAAAAAAACTTTTTTTTTGTCAATATTTTTCTTGTTTTCAAATACATTAATTTAAACAATTTAATATCATACATTTAAAATTTGTTTTGTCTTTCAGTTTTAAAAACTGAAGTTAACATTGCTGATAAAAATACTGATTTTAAGCTATTTACATATTCTTATAAATTATGAAGAACATAATTTTGCTTTAACCTTTCAATATACAAACACAATAAGAACATAAAAAAATAAAAGGCACTATTCAATTAGTTTTATCTTCAACCAACAATAACATAAATCTCTCATTATAAAGTGCAAAGAGATGACATCAAAACAGAACGAAGTCCACCACCAGACACAGACAGAAGAGATTCAGTGGTGGTGCTATCTGTTGACAAAAACAGCTACTATCATCTGAATATTTTTTACGGACTAAAACAATAAAATTTCTTAAAAGATATTGTTAATTAAGAGAAAACGTAAATATGTTAAGGATAATTTAAATTAAAATTGATACCGTCACTATTTAATATTTATTTTATCTTAAAATGACTGCTTGTTTAACATTCCGTTTTACATTTTGTTTAATATTCCATTTTAATATGCCAATCGAATTTTGCTAATATTTAATCATTTTACTTAAAAAGAGTTAATAATTTACTTCGTTTTTAAAATTTCTTAAATTATGTTTTTTTATGTTTCAGTGGAAAACTTAGTTTCCGATTAACATGCTGAGTTTTGAAAAATATATCCTAATTTTTAAAGCCCAATTTAAATTGTAATTATAGTATTATTGCAACAAAAAATTGCTTTGTCGAAAATAAAACAATTCAACTGAAAATATTAATTTTAAATAAATGTCAACAATTTTTCTCTTTGATAATTTTTTAAAATACCATAATTTTATGGAAAAAAATTCTGAGAAATTTGATTGTAACTCTGCTAGGTTCTTCAAAGATCGTGAAAGCAATATAATAGGACAAAATGGATATTAATCATATTTATCATAAATGAAATGAAGGGAGAAAATTGATAATATTTAATGAATCTTAAATTTCTCATCAGCTTAGTGAAGAAGTGGAAAATACATCTGTGTGAGAAATACCTTTTTGGAAAGTATGGAAGACAAATTTCCTTAACAGAAAAAACATCGAGTCAATTTGTGATTTTACAAGAGGATTTAGTACATATCACATATGGATATGTATGTGTTTATCCTGTTATTATTATTAAAGTGTAATTATATTACCCTGCATTGAGTAATACTTCTAAAAAATTATTTAGTAAAATAAAGGTTCAACTATACTAATTTATTTCACTTTCAGTATCACGTTTTAAAAAATATGTGTATCACGGCAAACTCGTTAAAACTTTCAATTCAGGAATCTACAACTATTCAGAAAATTATATCTTAAATGATGTTTCATCTTTATTGTCTTAAGAAAAATGCTTTGATAAGCAAACTTCAAATATAAATCCTAAATTATCTACCAATCTGTGTATTTATTTTTTGTGTTCTTTATGACACAAGACAATGCGGCTCTGAGACCCACCAGAACTTGTTCACTCTGATTGGTCAGTTCTATTTCTTCTCCTAACGCTGTGAATACCGGCGCTCTTCGTCAAGTATAGAAGCGGACCAACACAATGTCACCGCTGCCAGCGGCTACATCACTCCCAGAAGATGTGCAAGCACGCACCTAAGTGCGTGAAATGCGGGGGAGGCCATCTAACACACGAGTGCCAGAAAAGCAAAGACCTGCCTGCACGCTGCGCCAACTGTCAAGGAGACCACCCAGCTAACTTTCGAGGTTGTAAAACCTTCGTCGAAGCAATAAAAACAAGAACAAAAGACAGTACAACGATTAAAATCATAAAGGTGTGGTAGTGGAAAACCGATCCTATGCACAGGCCGCCCGCCAAAATACGTTACAAGGAGCTAAATCAGTACTTGACCAATTAAAATTATTCGTTTCCTACATCCAGAACTCAGGAATCATGACAGCGATTACTGCTAATAACGCCAATCACCATACACCAGTAGAACCAATTCGATAGAATTACTTCGATTAGTAAACTGGAACGCCAACGGTCTCTACAATAAATTTGAAGAATTTAAAATTTTCATCACGATATCGACATCTGCGCTGTCACGGAAACGCACTCCAACGGCAGTCACTCCTATATAATTCGCAATTACAAAGAATACATATGCAACAGATTACTCTATAAGGGAGGTGGATTTATCATATATGTCAAAAACGTCATTCTATCCACACTATTTAGTACAAAAAATGACGCAGGATATGAGGAGGTGTCTGTCATCACAGAACTGGCCAACAACATAAAAGTCAAATTCAGCGCGGTCTACAATCCACCGGACAGGAATTTAACAGAAACCGACATTGACTTCCTCTTTCCAAAACAAATTGATACTGTATTAATAGGAGACTTTAACAGCAAACACCATGCTTGGGGATGCAGAAGAACAAACGAAAACGGAAGAAAATTGTTTAACATCTTAATTGAAACCAAAATAAAAATTTATTCACCAATGGAACCCACCTATTACCCCATTTTCCAGAACCATGTTCCGAACATACTGGACTTCTACATCACTAACGCGGACTTCCATCTTGCTGCCGACGAAATAAATGATCTGGGTTCGGACCACCTTCCAGTCTTGGCCACTATTAATATTCACAAAACTCAAAACGAAGATAACATCAAAATGACAAACTGGAATTTATACACCAATATTCTAACCATATCAAAATGGTCTATACCTAGTCTTAACAACAACCTTGACGTAGATATAGCAATTCCATCTCTCAATGAAACCATCAAAAACGCATTTAAAGAGGCCACCGAAGAACGCAAAAGATTTGATTATTTCTACAAACTACCAAAAGAAATGAAAGAACTCATCTAGGAGAGAAATAGAACCTGTAAAAAATATAAGAAAACTTTCAACCCAGAATATAAGACACAAGTCAACGCATTCAGTAGACAAATTAAAAATGAAATAAATAAACACAAAACTAAATGGGAAGAACATATTGCATCACTCGATACCAACGATAACTCCATCTGGAAAATGACTAACAGTCTGAAGAGCAAGACACGAACCTGCAAACCCCTGCACGGTGAAAGAGGTCTCGTATACACTGAAGTCGAGAAGGCGGAAGCTTTTGCAAACTCAATGGAGAAGCAGTTTCGACTCAACAACACTGATACTGATTACAACTTCGCAGAAACTGTTTGAATAAAACCAGAAGATTAAAAAATGAAAATCCCAACTGCGAAGGTATCGAACCGGTGACCAACACTGAAGTCATGGCAATCATCTCCAAACTAAACAACCGCA
>JAPDSC010059281.1:0-14234 GCA_026290005.1 Latrodectus geometricus
TGTGTTGAGAATAACCTAAAATAAACATTTAAATTATATATTTAAACAAACTTCTGAAAAATGTTTTTCATAATGCCTTATGCATTCGTTGCAAAGAAGAAAACCAGGAAAACTTTCAAAGCTGTTAATCAGAAAAACCCATTTCAGAGGTACCTGCAGATTACTAAAATATGGCGTTTCCTCCCATTTTGTTCAATAATAGCTCACAAGTCGTTTCGAGAAGTGTGGTTTTGACATACATTATTGTTTTCCAGAAGGCACTTTCAAATGTGAAAACTGCGAGATTTCCTTCAACAGTCGGAGAGTTCTGGAAGCTCACCAGTCCCTGTATTGCCAGGGGAAAGCCTTTGCTACAAACCCTGGGTCGGATACGGATACAGAAGACAATACCAAAACAGGTAACCTTTCATCTGCTTGTAAATAAGACAACACTCAGCAGTTCTCAAAATATAAAAAAATTCCATGGAATATTTGTGTAAAATGTGTCAATGCTTTGCTAAGTTGTAGGCATTGTTAACATTTTAAACCACTGTTTTTTTTACATAAATTTTAAACTACTTTTATTCATAAAGTTTAAGCCATAATTTTTCTAGTAAATTTTGAACCATTATTTTTCTTTATAAAATCTTGCCACGGCTAATGAAGTGTTTAATTTTTTCATAGACACAATATAAATACAGTAAGACTTAATGCTGTTTCGTATAGCGCTGTTTTGGTTTAGCGCTCTTTTATTTCAACCCGGGGATTCCACGAAATCGCTCGCAGCATACCGGGGATTCTCCGAAATATTATGCAGCGATAGGTTTCAAATACATATCCGAAAGAGTGTACTTGTGTTTCTTGTTTGGTGCGGTATTGTACAGACATATTTTTTTTATTGGAAACATTTGTTGACATTATTGTAAGTAGGTATTAATTTACATATTTAATACTATATTACAGTGTCAAATATTTTGATCTTTAGTTTTTACTATAGGTGATAATGAAAAAGAAAAGAAAGCAACCAGAAAGAGCATTTCACTCAAAACTAAAATGGAAATGATTAGAAGATTAGATTCTGGTGAACGTCAAACTCTAATTAGTGCTTCATTGAATTTGCCTTAATACAAAGGAGTTTGTCTACCATAACTGAAATAATGGATCAATTCATTGAAAATGATCCGAATTTTGACAGGAGCTCAAAAGTAAGGCGTGGTGTTAGAGATGCTCTATCCGCTTATGAAGAACTTTTAAGAGAACAACGCAAAATAAAAAGGCAAACAACATTAGATGGTTTTGTCACAAAAAGGCAGAACACTGAAAACGCGGAAGGCTAACTAAATATGACTGACTTAGAATTTTATTTGTTTTTTTTTTAAGAATATTCGTTTTGTTATTTATATTTTGTTTTTATTTTTGTAAGAAATAATGATGTGGTATTAATTTGGGCTTTAAGAAATAAATGTTTGGTTTTATTTTTATTAAAAAAACATACTTTTTAAATTTAATACCTAACCAATTTCCTAGCCATCTTCCCCTAACCCCAATATTTACATGTAAAGATAGCCTTGTTTAGCGCTGTTTCGCATTACGCTCTACTTTGATGGAACGTATCCCCCGCGTTAAGCAAGGTCTTACTGTAACTTATAAAACATTTAAAAAACAGTAGCCTATTTGCTTCAAAAACTTTTTATATATTGTTATCCTTATTTACATGTCCCAAGAGTAGAAAAGCTGAAAATTAGGAAGTACACTCTCCGACAAATTCTATGGGGACGCTATGGTCTCATTGGTTAGGGCGTTCTTTTTCTTTATCCGAAGGTAATAGTTAGAATTATGATCCAACCAAAGGAATGTCATGTTTACTAATGGTAGTTGGGGCATGTTAAGCAGAGGGGCATATTAGTCGCAATGTCCTCCTTGTGGAATGATACCTCTAGGCGAGGTGGGACAATTATTGGGGAGTCTTCTAATTCGTCTTTGCTTCTAGTTTAAGAAGACTCAGGGATATGTACAGGGAAATATGCTGGTGAAACAATCAACAAATATCTGAAATAATAAACATTCAAATTAATTTTATCAACACTGTACATCTGTAGCAAATATTTCGTTTAATTTGCTCATACAACAGTATAGACAAAATACACAATAGTAGTCGATATAGAACATAATTTAGTAATTTTTTTATTTTACGTCAGCTAATTTTATCACGATATAAAATTTTAGTTCTAATATTAAAGTATGTAAAATATTCATTTACATATATAAGTGAAAGTTTGAATTTCGAAATATACTTTTCATTAAAATTATTTGCTAATTACATAAGCATTTCTTAAATGAGAAAAACTATTTTGTAGTATTAAAATATTTTTTAATGATAATTTTTCAGTAATTATATTAATTAATTAATTAATTTTATTTGGTATTTCTGCACTATAGAATATAAAATCTATTAAGCTTAGAGTATATATATATTTTTTAAATAAGAGTTGTAATAAATTTAATTTTTAAACACAATTACCCAATTTTTTAGTTATAGTTAATTTTTGATAAAGCATAATAATTAATATTAAAATATATCCTTGAATTCAGTTCATTGTATACTTATACAATTATTGAATATAAAAGTGAAATTAGATGTTTGGAAAGATTAAAAACATAGCTTTATTTCTTCAATTTTACATTCATTATAAGTTATAGTCCCCATTTTTGTGATATGCAATGCCTTTTATAAGAAATATAGATGCCTGATATTTTTTCTATTTGGAATAATGTGATTCTTTCTTAATGTTATTAGAATGATTTTAAATTATTAAAAAAAGAAATAAGTCTTTGTAATACTTATTTCAACAAAAACATAACTATAACAATTGCTAAATTATTAAAATCATAGATGTTCAAAAATTATAGAAAATTCTACGGAATTCATTCCGATAACTGTTTTCAGTGTAGTTTTCCTTAAATTAACGAATGTAGTAGGGAAAAATTACGAGATAAGGAATGTAGAACAGGGATTTTTCTAATATACACTAGAAAATTCCCCTAGATAACTAGGTTCTCTGATCACCTATTAGTTCATTATTACTTCCATGTTTTACCTTGGGGATCTTAACAGGTTCAACGAGAATATTTCCTGTGACCATTTTCTTCTGACTACCTAGCAGATTCTTTTTAAATATTTACTTCACATAGAGTCTTCAAATATTTCAATTTTTTATGGCTTTGAAAACACTTATGTCATTGCAAAAAATCTTATTAGTAAATTCAGCATACAAATATTCACAATAAATATATTCCGTTCCCAAGCTTAATTTAAAATTTTTTTATTCCTATATAACATACATTCAATTTTTTTAAGTTGGAGTAAACACGTCTAAATTATAGAATTTAATAATACCTATGCAATATACTACACATTCAGATAGGATTAATAAAATACCTATATTTTTATTCAGATGTTTTACATGATTATCAGATATAAAAATATTGGATAGCAAAAATAATTTTAAAATCGCAGAAAAAAAGATAGAAAATCATCAATTAGCACTTAAATTAATTTGCAAACTTGAATTTAAATAATTTGATTTCTCTTTTCATAGCTTTTAAAAACTCAAGATGAGTTTTGGTGAAATTTTATATATAGAATACAAGTAATTTTATTTGTCATAAAAATGTAGTTTAATTTTTTTCTCTTAAGTATTAATAATGAAATGTTATAACCGCTGGCACCGCAGCATTATAATAAAATCATTTTATTTTTATTTTTTTAAAAAGGGTTAAGTTAATAACAAACGAATTTATTGAAGCTCTTTACACCATAGATAATAAGGTGATACAATACTAAGATCTTTGCTAAATATAAGTGTATTTATGTTTTTGTTATGGTAAGTTTATAGTTTCAATAACAATATTTTTTGTTTTTTCCATTTGTAACTGAATATCTTATTGCTGGTGAAAAGTATTCAATATTTGAATATGCTTATAACGGCAGAAATGCTAAGAATTATTTTTTCAATCTTTCTGTTATATAACTAGACAATGAGCAAATATTAAAAATGTGCAGTGTTGGAATGAGAATCAGTCACTAAAGATTTCAAAAATAATGTTGAGGGAAAAGAATGATGCATAAGTGCTGCCATCTACTGTTCGATTTAATACATATTTGTCTTGATAAAATTCGTTGTTTGATTAGAGTGTAAAATAAAATTCCGTGTTTCATAAAACAGATTAAGGTCTTTTAGCTTTTAAGTGGAAGTTTAAAATATTTTATACATGAAATTTAATTTTTCATTTATTTCTTTTCTATTATTTTCATTATAAACTGAAATACATATCGCTTGATGTAAATTTTATTGTTCCAAAAACTGTAATGTCTCTCACTTTAAAGATTAATTAAATTTGAGATTATTAGGAATTATAATTGAAAATTATTTTAAGACATTTATTTTCACTTACAATAAGTAAAATATTAACTAATCTTTTGAACTTACATAAAACCATTGTTGTTAATGATGCATCTGTTATTTGATTTCCTTTTACTTAAATTTCAATTTTTCTACAACTTTCCTCTTAACTATAAAATTTTTTTTCCATAGAAAGTACATAAATATGCATTCCACTTAATATTGAATTTTGAAAAGAATAAATACAAACTATTGTTTTTTTATAGCCCTATTCTATTGGACTACAGATTTATTTAGGTGACAAGTAAATGTTATTTTACAGAAAAACAATGTAAAAAACTGCATGTTAAAAGAAAATATGATAATGTGAAAGTAAAAAAATAAAATTAATATCATTAATATTATCTCTCATGATATTCAAAACTTTTAAATTTTCATGAAATCGTGTTTTTAATAATTAAATACTTAAAAATATTCCTAAGTATTTTTAGAATTTTTTCATGTTTTTTATTCTAATTGGAATGGAAATTTATTTTTCGTCAGCAAATTAAATATCAAATGCTATATAACCTTTTTTAATACAATTTATGAAAAACTACCTTGGAAAACTAGTTTTACTAAATAAAGTTAAGTTATATATATTAAGAATTGCAATTGTGTGTGAGTATATAAAAATATTTACGTAAAAGCATATTATTCTAATAAATATTTGGAAAAGCAAAAATAATAAATCATCACAATTTTAGAGAAATAAAATGAAATTTTTTTAAAAAAAATTTTTGAATCTAGAATTAATTTTGTTTTCGATTTTCTGAAAGACAGACGTAATATAAACGTATTATATATATATTCATTCTGAGTCCTTTGGTTTATTATTTTAAATGGAGTTAATTTGTTACCAGATCAGAAAATTCTTCCAGGTTCGATCTCTCACCAAGCTATAATCTAAATTTAGGTTAACATAAAAACATACCTTTTATTAAATGCCAATACTGTCAAGACTTTACGAAAAGCTAAAATTTTTCAATAATTCATAATCCATGAGCGCTTTTTTTACATTTTATTATAGTGACAATATGAACATATACATATGTATATGCAAAAGTTGTGAATTTCTATTACGAATACTTCTCGCCATTCTTATATCTCTACAGTTCTTTGTGTCACTACGCCTAACTCAAAACATAAACAATTTTCTTAGAAAAATCATTTCTAAGAATACGTTACTGAATAGTGGCGCCATCTATTACGCATGTTTTCTGATAAAATATCGAATGTAATATTAATGACGGTACAACAAAATTCTCGTTATAATGTATTCCTAGCAAAAAAAAAAAAAAAAATAAAATAAAAAAATGAATAAATAAATAAATAATAATAATAATAAGGCATTTTATTATTATTTAATAATTACATATTATTCGTAATTATACTTTCTACCAAAATTTTTGGAATTATTTCACTTTTAATTTTCAACATAATGAAAGTATCATGGTAAAAAATGAACTAAAATTGATTCTCATGTATCAAATTTGAAGCTGAGTTGGTAGTTAAATATTTGACTCCCTTGTTTATCATTCAATATTTCGTGAGCTTGATTCCCACTTCAGATGTGAGCATTTGTAATGATTCTAAATTTACTTTAAAATATAGAATCTGATCGATCCTACATTTGCCAAAGTGATGGTGAAGTCACGCACAAACCAAATTAATTTTCGAAAAAATAAATGAAGCAGATAATAAAAAATGGTCGTTGCAACTAATAATCTAACTGCATGACATCCCATAATTCCGTATGAAAAACTTTGTCTGTGCAATATTAAATTCAAATACAGATTTAAGGGAAAAAATGACTTTTTCGGGAGTAAAAGTCATGACAGCCTCTCATGAATTTGTTCTTTAGAAAATCTACTTTTCCAAGCCTACATTCATACGAAAGTTTTAATGATGTTTTAGATGATGGTCTTACCGTCAGTGTTTTTAGAAAATTTTTTATAGTGTTTTTATGATGACCATTTTAGAAACATTAGAAGACAATATTCAATCCAATAAAGAAAAAGATAATGCAATCAACATCCACTTTATTTTTTTCTCGGTTTTCAAGTCCAGACTATATGAAAGAGAAATATTATTGACCATTCGACATTGCCAGTAACAAACTTAAATACTTAACGGTATTATCCTCATAGTATTATAAAAATTTTGTACTATATAAGTATGTAGAAATACAGAACTATATAGAAATTTTTTTTATCATATTTATTTATCACAATATAATACTTATCCTACTTTTTATCTCATAGAAATATTTTTTTAAAATACATAAATATTATATGAAGCACTAAATGTATTGTTTCTTCAGCCGCCCAAATGTCCTTAATTTATATTTTACTACTAGATAAATATAACTAAGTAAAGATTTAAGTTGGTAGTATATATATATAATATAATATATATATATATATATATATATATATATATATATATATATATATATAAAGTCAAGCTATAAATAAGTTAAATTTAAAAATTAAGCTAGTAGATATATTAATTAAAATAATACGAACATTATATATCCGCCTACTCTATCTAGTGGTTAGCATGCCTGACTGTGGATAAAGAGTTCTGGGTTCGAATCCCAGTTCGAACATTGATATACTTTCTCTATATATATATCCTGTCTTTGTCTTTTCTTTTATGAATATAGTATGAATGGTTACCTACCCTATAAACGGGTACCTATGGCATGTGTGTTCAGAGGTTAAAGTGGTTCCTCTTCAAAAAAGAAACTGCAAACTACCCTATGCCAGGTCTTCTGGACCTGGTGTGGGCTTTCCTCCACCAGGGGGATAAACAACAACTTTAAATGTTTACGAAAAATATTTTAATTCAGCTAAGAATTTTATTTAAATTAAATTTGTAATGTTCAAATCGAAAATATATGTTAAAATCTATGGTGAAGCAAGAAAACTCATATGTTGTGTTTTCATCGTGGATTTGAATTTTAATCCACAATGAAACATTTTTTAATATTCTATTAAATACTACATTATATTTCCGGATTTTTATTCACAGGAAATCTTTCAAATTTGTATAATTTTAAACCCGATTTAAGTATGAATTCTTCTCCACCGCACTACCACATCAACTTAAAATAAATATCAAGGCTTAACTATTTAAAAAGAAAATGTTCCCTTTAAACAAAAGCATTTTCAAGTAGATCGGGATTGGATCTGGAATCTCACCAAATAAATAGGAGTTGCGAAACTTATGTTTTTATTTAAGTGAAAATTTTCACAAAGAATTTAAACCATGTCATGAAGTTTACGAATTCCGCTTAGTAAAATCACCCTATTTTTGTCACATAAATACATTCAGTCTTCACATTCACTAATTAAACTCCCAAACTTTTCTCATATGGAACTGTCAGTGGATAACATTACTCTAAGCATTGTGAGAAGGGATTAAGGCCGTGTGGAAATAAACTTAAGGAACGCGAATTTTAATCAAGGTTCAAAAGTGCGAACAAAGATAATATTAGGAGAGAGTAGTGGAGTAAGATTAATTAATAATCACTGCAACCTGTCAAGGTTGCCACGTACGTAAGAGGGCGAAAGAGAAGCTTGCAACTTAGATTAAATTTTACTGGGATCTGGCAGAACATTAAGGAGAAAACTTTACGATTATTTATATCCTAGTTTTCGTTACTAAGTGCTGGAGATATTGTGGTAGCATTTTTAAAACGGTAATTAATTGTGTGTGTTTATGTGAAATCCATGGCACTTGGCTATTAACTCCTTTTTTTTCATGTTGTTGTTTAATTAAGCGAACGATCTTGTAACATACTAATTACTGAGCCTTAGCTGTATACAGTGTTTTACTTTCATTTTAAATGCAGTGCTTTATGTGTTATATTGTATCCACCACTTTCAGCGAAAGAGAAAAGATTCATTTCAACATAACAATTGAGCAATTTGTGGATAATTTTTTATATTAAAATTTCATTGTTAATATATTGGTCTGGGGAAAAAGAAATCCTTTATTTTCACGTGATTTTTCCATGACTTTCGGATTCACTTTCTGAAAATTGTATAAACTGCTTCATGGTTGACCTTTAGCTCATGGTATATGCTAAAACCCTTAATAAACATGTCTACTTAAGCCATTTCTTTGATCTTATTGACGTTTTCGATGATGAGCCTACCTATGTGGGGTGTATCTTTGACATCAAAAATGGCTATGTGGGGTCTACAAAACTAAAACTGCACATATTTGGCTATTACAGCATCAGAACCATATAAACTCCATTCACAATTCACCTGGCTTGCATTTTTTCTTATATCAAAAAAAAAAAAAAAAAAAACTATAAAATGTACCGAATTTTCTCTTTGTTGACTTCTCTTATATCTGTAACTCACAAATGAATGGAACAAACAAAAAATAAAGAATTTTTAGTGTGAAATGTCATTATTTCAACCAGAAAAAGTATGAAATTGTTTGATCATAATTTACGAAATATAAAACTCTATGGCCATCAACCGAAAAAAATAATTGATTTCCCCCCCCCTTAACCTATTATTTGTTAGGTAAAGTCTGAAAACTAATTCTTAGTAACGTTCAACAGTAGATATGTGTTTTCGATTTGGAATCAAGGTTTATTTTTAAATAAGGGGGAAAAAATTTTATTTCTTATATTCCGATTGTGAATGTAAGAATGTTTGCAAATTACGGAAGAATACTTTTGCTTGATTTGATTTTCAAACCCGAAACCGTATTATTGAGGAATGATGTCTTATGATGAATATAACTTTTTATATGGTCCTCATTTTATTATATTGATGTTTTTATTAATTAATATCGCAATAGGATATTTAGTCTATCTCACATTTACTTTGGCTGCCGTGGCCTGGTTGGTTAGGGCGTCGTTCTCGTTACCAAAAGATGATGAGTTCGAATCCCGACTTAGCTGAAGATCCGTCGTGTTTACTAATGGCGACTGGGTCAAGTAAAATATGTCGGATTGCAATGTCCTCCATGTTCCCATTCCAAATTAATACCTCTGGGTGTGGTTGAAGCCAGGCTATGGGTCTTCTCTGGTTTCAATCTCTAAATTGAAAGATTCAAATGGTGCTGCCATCTATGAGCCAAAAGTTGCACTTCCACCTTCGTGCGATGGTGCTCTTTTCAAAAACGGAAGACGCTCTCTCTCTGATTCTTTCGCCTAGTCATTGACGGGTGGGCTTGGCGTTGCCAACTGTCATTAGTAACAACAACAACATTTACTTGTAAGATAATGTAAAACATAATAAAAGGTATTTATGATAAAATATGAATTTCCTTTTACCCTTTATATTTGTATATGGTAAAAGGATATCCATATTTTAGTCATTGTGCCCATTCATACATTTATGTAAACATTGATTATACATACTAAAACTTCGAAATGCTGTAAAAAAAATAGAATAACTATTTCATAATAATTATTATAGCTATGCATGATTTATACTATACATTGATACAACCCTAGAAAACTTTATAATTTACTCGCACAAATAATGAGCTACAGCAAGTATCATGGAGGCAGATGATAAACCTTGTATTTATTTCTAAAATGAAGAAAAACATTGTGTTGCTTTGTCGCGCCAAAATGTCTAAATGCACCAAAAATGGCCGGACATTAGAAAATTTTGTCATCATATAGTATTTTGCCAGAAATTTTTATCTTAAACTCCCATAGCCAACTTTTTATCACATGTTGTAGTTACTAATGACACTTGGCAACGCCAAGCCCGCCCGTCAGAGATTAAGCGAATAAAGTCAGAGAGAAAACGTCTTCCGTTTTTGAATAGAGCACTTTTGGCTCATAGATGGCAGCACCATTTGAATCTTCCAATTTAGACATTGAATTCAGAGAAGACCCATAGCCTGGCTCCAACCACCCCCAGAAGTATTAATTTGGAATGGGAACATGTCGACCAGACACTATTTTAAGTGCCCCTATCGCCATTAGTGAACACAACGGATTTTCGGCTAATCCGGGATTCAAACTCACCACCTTTTGGTAACGAGAACGACGCCCTAACCAACTAGGCCACCGCGACCACACTCTTCTCATATGTTCTATCACTATTGCAGAAATATTCTCCACGCTAGAACTGATTCATGATACGAAAGTCTACCTTTACTCGATCTATCGCAACGATTTAAAAGTGCTAATTGTTCATATAGAATTTCATGTTTGGGAAAAATTTTCATTTACTTTTATTTATTTACAATCTTAAATAATGTTGCACACACTTCAAATCTTTTACTGTGCTTTTTATGCATAAATAAGAGAAAGCGACAAAGTATTTTTTTGGCATATCTGCATTTTTTATTTCCTAAAAATACTGCATACTTGATTTTTCATTTCTCAAAAGTTTTGTTTAATTTGCACGATTCCTATTTCAATTTTCTTGAATAGAAGAATAGTTTTCTTGAAAAGTACAGAAATGGCATTTTATCTCATACTTATCTTACGGGAATCTACAATTTATCGCTCTATAGAGAGCCATCCTATCACTAGGACACGATTAATTTGCAAATTCTCTCCAATGATTATTCAAATGAGCTTCAAAATCTTGATAGTCATTCGATGTTTTAGAGTATTTTATGAACAATTATTTCTTTCTTTCCATCATTAGATTTAAGTAGGAGTTATCTTATTATATTTGAGTAAAAAGCTGCCCAACCAAGTCTAGTGATTAGCGCAGCAACTGACTATGGATGGGGACGATCTGGGTTCGAATCCCGGCTCGGGCATGGATGTACTTTCTCTCTCTCTCTCTCTTTGCTTCTTGTCCTTTCCTCAGGTGATGGATGAATGTAGCCCACCCAATAAACGGGTTTGTGGTGGTATGGCGTGGGCGATGCTACTCGTACCTCCGTGACTTGGTTCACAGGTGCCCATCGGGTAACGATAAAATGAGTAGCAGTTTCCGGCCTTTTTGTGGCAAATGGGCTAATGTACTTACTTGCTCAAAGGTGCCCGCCATTAGAAATAAAAAAAAAAAAGAATTGAGTATAAACAATTTCAAGTAGTGAAAATGTTGTATATTCCAAAATGCCTATAATTTCAATAAACATCTAACAAACTTTCTACTTAATAGATGTTAAATAGTTTAACATTTTGGATTTTTTTTCACAATAAATTTTGAAGTAAAATTACTTTAAATTTTAATAATGTACTTTTGTAACTTCTTGAACTTTATGTAACTTCTTTCATATTCGCTTTGTAAAAAGGTTTAAAACAGATTTCACGTAGATTTTTAGGTCTTGTGCGAAGCTACGACTGCTGACATGCTGTCAAGTTTGATAGTTTTTGATATTTTATAGACATTCTCGACGATGTTGTATCCACGCGAGGTGCATCTTTAGCATCCAAATACCCAAACGGAATCGACGAAACAAAAATTGTGCGTAACTGGTTGTTACAGTCATATATAGGACGATAAACACCTTTCACAATTTTAGCCACCTGGTTAGCATTTTCGCCATTATAAAAGAAAAACTAAAATGTATCGAATTTTCTGTCTGTTGTCTTCTATTTTTAAAACCTTGAACTCATAACTGAATGAATCAAACAAAAAACCGCAAGATAATATTTTAGTGTCAAATGTCACCTTTCCAATGGGCATACATTTGAAATTATTTGATAGATACCTCACGAGATAACAATCACTACAGACGTCTACCGAAAAAATAATGGATAACTTTTTCCCCAAACTAATATAATATTTTACTGAAATTCAGAATTAAACCTTGGAAAATTTTGTACTCAGTCCTTAACTTTTTAAAGATTATTTCTTAGAACAATTCACTGGTGATCCAGAATTTTATTTTTTTCCCTAGTCTTTATTATTAAAATTTGACATTTAAGCAAACACAATGAATTATATGAAAAAAATTCATCTAATTGATAATTTGATAAAAGTATTCTTCCGCAAGTGTCAAGCTAACCGACGAATGGGAATTCAAGTTCGAAATTCTAATTTATTCTTGGTTAAAATAAATTTTCCAAACTTTACAGATTTAATTTCCTTTCAAAGTTCCATGAATATTTTCCATGCCTCTTGAATTTCGTGCGTGGTAAGGTAGCGATTAATTTTACTGCTCTCTTAAAATCCACATTCGTCTTGCGATGTTCACGATTAGCTTTTCTTCGTTAGGAGCTAAAGTAACTTAAGTCATTTAGAAGAAGGATTGTCTTTGAGGCAAAAGTGTTTTGCCTCTTGAATTAATAGTTTTAGCACTATATTATGTGTAAGCGAAAATATTTTACTGGGTCAATTATATTATAATTATTATACTGAAAAGAAGTTTGAGTTACCCAAATGTTGAATTCTTATTAAGAGAACTAAGCCTCTTAAAATTGTTATCAAAACTAAGAAGGTAATCAAAAATAGAATATGAAATATAAAAAATATAAGAAAATTAGTCAAATAGAATAGAAAATTCGATTGAAATCGTCTATATTTTTTTTATTTGTTAGATTACAAGCGGCGAGAAATTTAAATGTTTGTATTTTATTGTGAGAAAGAACAAAAATATGCGTGAAAACAAAATTCTGTGAACTGTTGAAAATTAAAGTTTAATCGTTAATACGAAGTAGAATACAAATGCATGGTTTGGTAAGAATTTACTGTACGGTCGCTCTTGGCAACTTTTTCAAAAAATCGCCAAAAATCTCGTCAACTTCGCCAATCTGGTCAAGCAAGTTTTGAAAATAAACAGAATATTCCATTTTTCCTTAATCGGTTCCCATTTTATCAGAATTCTTCATTTTTCATTGGTCAGAATCCCTCATCTGCGATTGGATGGAATTAGTTGGGTTGCCAGAAAATGTTATTCATCACCAACTTTGGAAAATTGCGCCAAGGAAAACCGTACGGTTCATCTGAGTTGCGTGGTTTATAAACTAAAGCTCAAGAATAAGGTTGTCACTTACATAAACGGTAAGAGAAAAACTGGAACAAATTACATATAGTTACAAGTAGCACCAACTAAGTGCAATAATAAATACAAACAGTTGGCGAGACATTAGTTTCCAGGTAGCTTGAATGTTGCCGCCAAAAGCAATAACGAAAGGATTAAAGAATTTTTCAATAATTATTTTAATTAATCCAATTAATAAATTAAAACGTGATAGTTATTTAAAGTAAAAGAAGATAATAAAAATCACCAAAATATGTTTTCTGATAAAAAAAAAAAAATAATATACGAATCTTAAACAGATACTTAAATGATTATATGGTTGCCATAAAGTATATAAATGAAATATTTAATGGATATTAAGTTGTGATATTTAATTCTAGAATTTATTGTGTTTTAATTTGAAAGTTTAACTAGTGGGCTGTTGAGTATCGATACACAATATTGTACCGATACTCAATATTGTATATTAACTCGTATCAATACTCAATGTTGCATATTAACTCGTAATCTTCCATGGCTGTGTAAATTATTAAGGCAATTTAAAGTAACTTGAAAATGATTGAAGACAATAAATGTGACTAAACGAATAGGCTGTAATAATATAATATACAGAAATACCAATTTTTTTTAAGAAGAAAGAGATAATTTTAAAAATCTAATAACCTACTTGGAAAACGAAGATTAAAAACCTTTTTAATCATTGTGAGGGTCAACAGTTAGGTGGCACATTATCGAGCTATAGACCGAGATGTTAGTTTCCTAACCAACATAGTCATTACCACGATCAGAATGACATTATTTTGAATCCCAATTTTATGGAAGATCCTTCCTCTTCACAAAAGGCAGCTAGGGCACATTGAATTAGTTGTGGTCGCAATG
>JAPDSC010059293.1:0-18138 GCA_026290005.1 Latrodectus geometricus
AAAAAAAATGAATTAACTATTTGTTCTTGAAGGACGAAGATGTAACGTTAAGAGAAAAATTTTTAGGAAAGAACAGGAAATAATTAATATTCCTAATTAATGAGTCTCTTATAAACAATATATAATTAAAATATTAATTAATGAGTTTTTGAAAACAAGCAATTTGTAAATTTAATGTCGAAATAAAACAAAATAAGAAATAAAGTCTGTTATATGAAGTGAAAATGTAATAATTACAGAAATACGTATAGACTATTGTAATTATTATTACGTTTGCTATTTTCTTATTTACATATACAATTAGAGAACACTATTTATTAAACCTAAAGTAATCTCATGATAAATAAGAAGAATTTTAAATAGAAACTAAATTTCTATTACTGATACTTAATTGAATGTTTGCTTGTCATTTCATGAAATAATGAAACTATTTATTTTCGATAAAAAGATGGATTACTAATGAATACATTATTCACTTTGGAAAAAATATATATTCTTTATCAATACTAGCAAAAAAAACTTGTTTTAAAAAACTTGTTTTTGCTTAGTATAAAAAATAAGTTCAGAAAACAAATAAGCTTTTTGGTATAAATGATATTGCTTCATTCAATTTGGTTATTGTTTAATTAACGTTACTTTTTTTTTCAAAATTAAACATTGTTTAAAGTAGTTTTTTTCTATTAAAATGTTTACTATTAGAAAAATTATTTTTCTAATAATATTTTTCTTCAAAACTTTTTAATGCATGATTAATTTTAACAATTTCCGGGATAAAAAGTTATTATAATGTACATATTTATAAGAATAAACACACATTTTTATATTTATTTTAAAATCATTTTTAAGAAAAGTAAATATTTAACTGTTGATTCAATGGATTTCGGTGTAATGTATACATTTAAATATCAATGAATTTAAATATATTAATATTCTTATTCTATGTGTTTCAAAATAATGCTTGTTTTTATTTGCTTTTTTTTTCAAATAAAGTTGAGTTTACATTATGTGATACAACAGCGTGTTATGGAACAGCTGCCAATAAGATAATTCAAAACAATGATTGATAGAATTGCAATTATGAATTCTAAATTGTATTATTGGTAGTTGCTTAGTGGAATCGCATTACGTTGCATAAATATTAGCTCAGCTTTACACGCAATGATGTTAAATATTTACTGATTTTCGTACAAGTATTAGATTAAAACAGTGCTTTTAGTATTATTTGTCAGATACTTATGGTTTACCTGCAATTCAAATTGGTTTATTAAAGTATGTTATTACACAAAGAATATTTTAGTTTCATCAGATAATAAATCCTATTTCAATGGCATTAATTCCGTCTATTTTTTTTTTATTTTTTAAATAAAGGCTAAAATATTCTATGCATTAATTTAAAAATACTAAATGAGGAATTATTAGAATGACAATATCTTGTAAATTATTTAGTGGAATTATTGTAATTACTTATATTTTACGCATGCATCGATCAATGTTTAATTTTAAGAAATATTAGATTCTATTTTATTAGAAATGTTTGTCTTAATAAAAAATATTGCTTAATAACAATAATAAATTTTAACAAAATATTAATAATCTATATATAGATTACATTTTCTATACAAGTATACAATTTTTCCATATAAATGCTCATTATTAACTATAAATTTAAAATGTAGTGAAAGTATCCATCGATTCATAAAACTATATTCATAAAGAATGGCTTCATCTGCCATGACTTTAATTTTATGAATATTAATCTTTTAGATATGGATGAATCATTATCATGTTGTTGCACATCGATCGTTGGTTATAAGAGCTAAATCAAGTCCATGAAACTGTGCACCCTGAAGAAATCCAAAATTAAAAGTAAAGTCCAGTCTGGAGCGGCCCAAAAAGGCAACAAGTTTTTCAGGATTAGCCTCCCCCATGAAACAATTGACACAGTTTACAAATTGCTTAGATCCCTCAGAGAGTTTCATAGTTTTAATGTGTTCATAGTTTTAAGTGCGCTTTGATTTTATCTTCAGCATACAAGAGCCAAAGAACTCCTTGGCGACTGCTCCTATACCAAGGATGAACAAGAGGGGGGAAATTATAGGATTTTACATTGGTTTTTAGCTATCAAAGAAATATCATTATTATGAAACATTACGGAGAACATTTTCTTCGTCAAATATGAATATTTTCTGAGCCAATTGCCTATTATGCTATAATTATTAAATTTTTAATTATTGAATGAGTGTTAAAGCAATATTATTAATGCAATTGAAAACAACTAAACTCGAAAGAACTGCAGCACCAATTAGCTTCCGGCATAAAACACATTAACAAATAATTGGAAATTAACAAACATTAAATTCAAACGCTAAGAAGAGCAAAAATAACATGGAAGGAATGTAAAATTTTCAATGAAGATAGGAATATGCGAATAATTCACATTCTTACCAATACGCACAAAGCAATATACATGAAATCATTCATGGTTGGATGAATGATTTCATGAATATTATGTATAAAAGAATGAAATTTGTATCGCTAGTTTTTCCTTCAGAAATCTTTTTGTATCTTTATGATTTTATTCTTGATAAGTTCAAGTAATATCTCACCTAAAAAAGAAAGCATAAATTTAACCAGCACAAATCTAATCACAGCAGAGCTTCAAATTATCAAATCATTTATCTCCTACGCTACTGACTCTTTTAATCACGGCGCCATATATTTCAGACGAGACGTCAGGTACAACAGGATCACAGAACATGTGTTATATGGTAGGATCAATAGAATAGTAGATAAAACTTAGAGGATAAATACCTTGTTCATTTAAACTTTTTTTTTGTCAAGTTAAGCATTGTTTGAACGGTAAAAGTTGTCAGAAGGATGATGTCTACAGCACCATAGACCATCAACCCAATGATTATTTTTCCAACTTCCTTTGATGATACAGCAAACAGATTTGCGTCAAATGATGATATTCTATATAATAGTGGTCCAAAATTCTGCTTAAAAACAAGTCCTGTTTTTAAGAATTGCCTCATGGGGCAAGTAATGGAATCTGTGAAAGAAATGAAAGTTTCCAACTTGCATGGTAGTAATGGTGATGTAGCACCTGGCATGAATATATGGAAAACCAATAACTCCATCACCATATATTTGCATAATTTTGGAATTTACCTCATGTTCTATGACGTATCACGGTTCCCTCATAATATCATTTTTTTAACAAATTGATGTAAAAACACGCTGTTCTTGGAATTCAGATCTTTCACGATAGAATTGTAAACTGAATATATCCCTATTTAACATATTTTACGATCTATGTTTTATCAAGAGATTCTGGACTTGACTCATATTCATTCGCCAACAACTATAATTAATGAGTAATAGCATTAAATGATTGTCGCTCAAGGAATGAAGTAATATCATCTGAGCATGGTTCAATTCGTTTCTCAATCCTATAAAGTCGTTGATGGTACCAATATGTTAATATTGTCATCAACGACTGAAGGCAATCCACAAAATAGAAATCTGCAGACAATCCATTCTAAGCAACATGTTGATATAAAGCATGCCTAACTCCAATTATAATGCATGTCTGAAATAATTAGGAAGCTGTTGTTTTTGGTACTTCCGATAATACATTTAATAAACCACAAAATAAGTTTACAATTAGCAAAATTCTTTGGTATAAAAAAATTATCAAAATTAGTTTTGAATTAAAGTATTTTCTTAACGCGAGAAACTATATTAATAATAATTATTTCAGTAAAAAACAATTTTAAATATTTTATTGTTGTGCATATATTAAGTTGAAATCATTTGATGGTTAATCACAATTCATGTAAATATTTATAAGCTCGCACGCTTGTATGTGTGCGTAAATGCATAATTTGTTGTTATTTTTCACATTAGGCGAAGCCAAGTTCCCCGTCAGGGACTGGGCGAATAAAGTCAGAAAGAGCGTCTTCTGTTTTTGAAAAGAACACCATCTGGATGGTACACCATCTGGATTTTCCAATTTAGTGATAGGAAGCCACAGAAGACCAGGCTCCTAATACCCCCAGAGGTATTAATTTACAAAGGGAACATGACGGACATTGTGACCACGACATATTTTACCCCAATCGCCAATAATGAACACGGCGGATCTTCGGATAAGTCGGGACTCGAACTCACTACCTTCCGGTAACTAGAACGACACCCTAAGCAACCAGCCCACCATAGTCATATCATAATTTACTTTATATAACTACAATTTTAATATTGTGCAGGTAAATACAATAATTATTTCCTTAGAAGTTTGTCACAAATGTACATTATACATTGCTATTGGCATACATGTATGACTTATCGAACCTGAATGCTATTTTGTGTAGAGACTACATATTACAAGCAAAGTAAATTAGTTATAAATATTTTTAACGACTTCAATAGTTTCTGTTGCAATAGGCAATACACAATATAAAACGAAGTATTTAAATGTATTTAAAAACCACAGATATACTTTTGACGGAATATAATGAAAAACAAAATGGCTTAAACCTGTTGTAAAATATTTTACTATTGTTATACATAACTAGCATTTATTAATGCAGATCTAGGGATGAAGGCCGGAAAAATCCCAAGCACTCACCCTGCATTCAGAAATAAAAAACCGACATTAATATTTCCTTGACCAAGACACTTCACTCTAAAGACCCCTAGCACTAGGCTAGATCAGGTAATTCTAAGAAATATATTTTTTTCAAAAAATAAACTTTACGTATAGAATAAGGGGCGAATTGAAAGAGAGAAAATATTTTTTTTAATTTTAATCCCATTATTTAGTGACCAATAACTTTGGTCACTAAAAAATGACCATTATTTAGTGACCCAAGTTATTGGTCGCTAAATACATTGGTCACTAAATATTGTTCAATATTTAGTGGCAAACGTTGTTGATTTTTTTGCAATAGGGAAAAATTGTTATAAAAAAAAATTGATGCTACTTTGAGGATATTAAAATATGCTCATTAAAATTTCAACCATAAAACATTTATAGTCGAAATTGTTGAAAAATAATTGCTAAAAAATATATAAAAGACAAATTAGTAAAACTCGATTAATAAAAATGAAAATGCTATAAAACCTTTAATAAGAACTTCAATTTTTCAAACAATAAATAACTTAGGGGGATCTTTTCCGAATATGAACATAATTATTTGTATTATATTGACAATATTTGTTTTTATTTTAGGGACAGAGAATTCATTTTAGAAACTAGAAGTAATAAAACATAATAATCTGCCTAATCCGGACTTCATGGGACTCAGATTGCCGAATGCTGGAATTAAATGCAATCAGCTTTAAAATGTCTGCAAAACAAGTTTCAGATTGATAAAACTATAAAAAGGAAATATTTTCGATAAAATTTATTTTTTCCGACTCAATCCGTAAACCTATATTTTTCTCTACAGACTGACCGAAAAAATGTGAAATATCTTTTTGATTACATTTCAAACATAATATTTCCTAAGTACAATGTTAGGTTATTTTTTTTTATACTTAAGTCTAGATTAACCGGATGTTAGCGAGACTATTGTATTTGGAGTTAATTGAAGAGCATAATTACTTTTAATGTCGTAGTATTATTTTACGACATGAATTCATTAAAGTAATTACATATTCCACTTAGTTATTCAAAAGTAAGAAAAAAAATATTTACAATTCATTTATTTCATTGCTCTAAACATCCATAATATCATATTCGTTGTAAATAAAAAAAAAACGTTTCAAATAAAAAACTTTGCATACAAAATTTAAGAATGAGCTCACTTAAGCTCAATTTAAGCATCACTTTTTTTAGTTATAAAACAAAGAACATGAGATTTTTTGAAATGTATAGATTTGGTTAATAGGCAAAATTCCTATAATAATATTTTATATTGCAAGCAGACAACAAATATTTTATCTATGAAAATTATTAAGAGCACCTGGAAAGGTTTGTTTAAAGTAATAAAAAATGTAACAACTCATTTACCCCCCATCATAAATTTACATTGTCTTGATTTTATTTTTTAGAATTCTAAAACTATATCCACGACTGATGTTATTAATTATTTTTAATTATGATAAGTATTTAAACCAGGGATCAATAATTCACGCATGATATTTTGTGAAATGAATTAAAATTTTCAAATTTCAATGAAAAATATTTTAATAACAAGTATTTCTATAAACAATAAAAATTCCTTTATCACAAGTTTTTCAATCGAAACAATAATGTCGGCTTCATGGGCAAATTCCACTATTATTTACCCAATTTCTATATTATTTATTGATCTCCTTTAGTTATCAATACTTTTTTATTTCTATTATGTTCTACTATTTAAGAAATTCCACCTACTTAGCACTACAAGTGAGGGCTACCAGTAGATGTGTCATTGTTGCCACAAAAGTAGGCAGTCTTTTCATAATTTAGAAGCAGGGATCAACCAGAAGACAAAACTATTTGGCCTACCACCCCCAGAGGTATTATTTCACGTGGAAGACATTGCGACCACGACATATTTTAATTGCCTCAGCCGCCATAAGTGAACACTGTGGATCGCAAGTTGGGATTCGAACCCATTATCATCCGACAACGGTATGAAACGCATTAACCAACCAAGCCACAGAGGCCCTCTATAAATACTTAAAATTATTCAAATTTAATCTATGGTTTTGTTTAAAATTGAATGTTTGTAAATAGAAATGATTTTTAAAAATTCCAAAAGTGATGTTTTTTGTTACGCACAATTATATTGGCATTCACCACAAGGAAAGTAAATCTTAATAATATTTGTCTTTGAGCTACAAGATAGTTTTCAGAGAGATAAGCCAAGTAGTTTTTTTGTCATCAACCATCATCATAGGAATCGAAATAACTAGTAGAAGCGAAAGAAAACTGCAGATACCAATCAAACTAACTAGTAAGACTAGTAAGAGAGAAATGATAATCATTAAATGATGTTAAAGTTTTATACACTCATTTTTTCAGATCGTTATATCCAGATGAAACAGAATTTTCTATAATTTCTAAATGAAAATAATCTTCATTGTTATACTCAATATTTTATAGCTTAACATGTACCTCATTTTAAATTAATTACCAAGCATATTTTTTGCTGTTCTAGCATGGTTTTTATTTTTTAATGTTACTTTTGGAGAAATACCTTTAAATTAACCACCAATTAATAATATTTTTTAATATCTAAAAAGAAAAGAAATAGAATTTACTGTGTTTACTTTTCTTATAATAATTTTTTTAAAAAAATCTTTCCTACAGCATTTACTAATTAGTTAGTTTAAGAAAATATTGATTTAATTATTCAATTTTTAATATAAAAATCTACCTTTTGTTATTCCAACTAATTAATCAATGTTTTAAACTTTATTTAACTATGAGCAAAACTAAATCAAAACAAATTTTCGAGAAAACATAAAAATAAACTTGGATTTTTAATACTTCTTTGTATTTTAGAGAATATAGTTTGGAAAGATAACATTTGGTGATATTTTTTCTTTAAGTTAACATAAACACTGGTAATTAATATTCAACAAAATTTTTTCTGACTAATCATTCTGCTAAACAATTAACATGAAACATTTTTACTTAAACTTAACATATATAAAACACCAGATGGAATCTAATAAAATAATTCTGTAATTATATACATTATTGTAGTATAAAATAATGTGCGTTTATAGCAGATTACATTGAATGTTTTTATATAAAATATACTGTTTTATAAACATCTCTGTGAATTTTATTTACTACAGTTGTTTTTCAGAATACGATTAAAGAAGAATTATTAATACTATAAATAATTAATACTATTTTCAAAACATTGAAATTAATTAACCTTTAATTAAAAAAGATTTATAAACAATGCATGCTTTAGAAAAATTATTACATGCTCATTCTTTAAAAAATTATTAGTACTATTTTCCGAACATTGAAATTAATTAACATTTAATTAAAAAAGATTTTTAAGCAATTTTTTATAATACATACTACAAAATACCTACTTTATATTTCTTTAAGAATGTATTTTTTTAGTATTTCTGTTTGAAAAGTGCTGTTTATATAATTTAAAATAAAATATTTCTAAATATTAATATTTACAAATAATAGAAAAAAATATTTTACTTCATCAAAACAAAAAATATATTATTTTAGAAATTTTTTTTATCTTTTAAATTAAGATAACCCTAAATTTGTGAAATGGAAATCCCTAATAAAATTAAGCTAAGTAAAATAATTATCTAAAACAATGTTTTCATTGTTTACAAATTAAATATTATTCCAAAGAATGATTTATTTAATTTCATACACAGTTTACTGAAAATGAAATATATTAATCTACTCTTTTGTTATTTTTACAATTAATAATCACGATCGTGATATATTTAAATATGTAATTCCTTATAATATTGCGTCTTTTAAAAATGATGTTTTATAATTAATATAGCTCTACAATGCAAGATAAATAATAATATATCAAGATATGTTTTATCATATTCTATCATAATTTACCCACTTTAAATGGAAACAATTTATTTATTTAAGTTAAAAGATAAAATATATAAATCAAAACATAATAAATAAATATAATCCCACTAGAATCAGTTTTCCCTCTCTGTTGGTAAATATAATTGTTTAGATTTTATATCTAATATAATCTCTCGCCTCAATTATTTTGATTCAGGCGAGAAAAAGATTAATTTTAAACTCTAAAATAACATTTACTTTTTATCTGTTTATTTTAATCGGTTAAGTATTTCTTTTATCGGCTTTTTATCGTGGTTTAAGTATTTCTGTTTGAAATTATTTATAGAAATCTTGACCAGATGTGATTATATATATTTTTGAGGATGTTATATTAATTATTGCTATTGATTAGATTTAATATGAAAAATGTATAGATTATTTTTGTATGTTCTACATTTAAAAATCTTTAGAAAAGATACGCGAATAAAAATAATATTCACCTATAATAAAATATTCAATTCCTATAAAAATACGGGTGTTTTTAAAATAATGGAAACAATTGTGAATAAAAGCGTTATCTTTAATGAGCTACAAATATATTAAAATATGGCAAGAACTACTAGTTTTGTTTTGTTTTTTTTGTTATAGAAATGGTTACATACACTGCTGGTCACACATATTGCAACACCAAGAAAGACAAGGGAAATATCCACAAAATTTATTATCTAGGTAATATTGACCGAGTATCAAATGAATAAATTTATAGACTTCTATGAAGTGTGGTTCCTGAAAAAATCAGTAGGCACAGTAGCCGCCATTGTTGGAGATCACTACTACCACACGCCTCAGTATTGATTCAAAGAGACTGTGGATGTGTTCTTGA
Source organism: Latrodectus geometricus (assembly GCA_026290005.1). Classification (NCBI taxonomy): domain Eukaryota; kingdom Metazoa; phylum Arthropoda; class Arachnida; order Araneae; family Theridiidae; genus Latrodectus; species Latrodectus geometricus. Next base: position 9,393 of record JAPDSC010059293.1, read on the forward strand.
GGTACAGCTGAACAAGTAGCATCCACGCGTTGCCAAAGTTGATCTAGTGTGGCAGCTGTGTCAATGGTTAAGAAATTATGAACCACATGTTTTCTATCGGCGAAAGATCCGGAGAGTGACCTGGGCAGGGAAGCAATTTAATCTAAAGAGTGACAAAGAATCCTTGAACAATGCGTGCTATGTGTGGTCGCACATTATCCAATTGAAATATTTCTGTAGACAAGCCTTGAAGGTAAAGAAGGACATCTGGCTCCAACACCTCCAACATCTGGCTCAGCACCAGATCTAGTGCTGACTCTTTAAAGTACTGGCAATGCTTATCAGAGGAGTTCGAGAATGATATCCAATATAGTCCCATACCATACTCCTGGTGCAGGATCAGTGTGACAGTGTATAATGCAGCTGTTCAACATCTTCTCTCCACGGTGTCTCCAGGTTTCAATGATACCATCATGGTGTTGCAGACTGAAGCCTGACTCATCTGTAAAAATAATTTCATTCCATTCTACTTTCCATATCATTCTTTTATTGCTCCATTTTGAGACGGAGATGTCCGTGGTTCTGCGTCAAAGGTAGACGAAGTAATGGACGACTTGCGGACAAACTACTTTGCTGTAAACGGCGTCGAATGATACGCGCAGACACTGGGTCATGCGTTACAGACTGAATGTGCTGTACTATGTTTTGTGATGTTGTGGAGTGATCCATCACTGCCATGCACAATTTGCCTGTCACCAAGTGAAATGCTGAACTGCAATGGATGTGATCGAACACGTCGGTTTGTTGTATCCTCCTGCATTCAACGATCCCATACCAGCATTACAGTTGTTTGGTTTCGTCCAACACGACAGCCGATTTTACTGAAAGTATAATCCACAATCTCGGTAAGCCACTATCCTTCCTCTGTCGAACTCGAATGATTGATCAAAAAATGATCGCTGTTTTCTACGAGGTGTAATTGATCCTTTTTTTTGGAAAAACCGCAAGATCATTAAGAAAAACACAATTGCCGAATTAATCGTCAATTCCAAAACTCTTGATTTTTTTCAAAAGTTTAAAATATAAGGTTTCTCAGATTTTCAAAGAGATCAAATTGTAGAACCCCGTCCATCTGTGATTTAAACATCCCAACTTTTTGGTATTTCTTGAGGTATAGTGTCTAAGATCTTCACGCATACACACAAGGCAAGCTAGACAAAGACATAACTGGATTTCTCAGAGCCAATGATTGTTTTTGGAAGGCACTATCATAAGCAGAACCTTTACGACGAAGCAGCAATTCACTAAGCCTATTGTCACAAATTTTAATGTCGAATTTCATCAACAGTTTTCTCAATGTAAAATAAATATGATCTGAAAAATCGTCTTTCACACTTTTGCCTACAACAGGACGGATGCATGTTCGGAGGACTCTTGCACAAGCGTATGATCATGATTGTCTCTTTCCATTGTCATGGAAGAGTATCTCTCATGATATGAGCTGTTGTGTAATATTTTTTTGCTGGACCAATCATAACCTTGAAAGAAATAATCACTCGGGAGAAATATATTGAAATTTAAACTGACCAGGTTCATTACGATTACCATTTTATGGATGGATGAAGTGGTAATCTTAATGGACCTGGTCGTTAAGACACCATATACTCCAAAAGATACTATGTACACATAATACCACTTCATCCATTCATGGGTTACAACTCCATGGCAATTACTACTTCATGCATTTTCATATTTAAAAAATCAATCTTCTACAACATCTTAAAATTAGTTTAACAGAAGACTGACTTTTCAAGGATGAAAATGCACCTATCCATAATGTGGTAATTGCCAATTATGGTTTGAGGAATAAAGATGATGTTAAACATCTACTTTCTCCATCATCGTATCTCCATAGATTTGAACCATCATGGTCTATTTTAGAGCATACGGAATCCATATCTTTCACCGGCCTCTTTCCGAGAATTCATATATTTCAGTGAAGAATGGAATGTATTATTTCTCTAAACACTATTCACATCATCTGTATGAATCAAATTCTAAGCGAATCTACACTGTATTTATGCTAAAATCAGTCCTACATCATACTTATATAGGATTCTAATAACTCTAATGTGTTTCCATTATTTTGATAACCAAATGTTATTTCACCGAGATCAACTGCATATAGATAATTTAAATTATTTTATCCAATAAGCAGTTGGATATAATTGAAAGATTTTATGATTATTCTGGCTTTTGAAATGTTCTAAGCAAATTTTGATAGTCAGGAAATTTTTTATTGATATTCGAACTTTCAATGATTTTTATGAAATTAAAAACATTTTATAAGTACTTGCTTACAAAAAGCATACAATACACAATAATTTTAAATATCTTATCATATAAATATGAATATTTAAAACTTTCTGATAACATAAGAACAATATTGTACTTTCGTTGCATAATCAAAGATTAGTCACTACAATTTGTGAAGAAACGAAATCAATTTTGGAATTTTAGTAAAACATATCCAAATATTTTTATAAAGCTTCTAAAAAGTTACTTTTATATTCCTATATATTTTTAAAATTTAGCTCACATGATTATCAGTAAATAAATTGCTATTAAAAGTCAATACAAACTCTGTAAATCATACGCTATAATATAATTATTTTTGTTATAATATTTTATATATCAAGGATTGTTTTCATTGGTAAAAAATTTTCAATCTTCTTGAATTCTGGTACATGATTGGGCGATGAAATAGCAGTCAAAGATCTCGCCGCTAAAAACAAACAAAAAAAACTTTATACAACCAATGAAAATAGCTCTTATGAGCATAAAATTATAGAGGAAATCAAAATAAAAAAGTAAGCATTTAATGGATTGATTTTCTTCTCACCAGTCTTTGTATTTTTATTCGAATTTATGATGGAGCATATTAAAAATATGCTTCACCATTGTTAAGCACATATGTGCGCATTGGAATTCCAGTGTTGTTAGTTGTAGTTCAAATATTGCTTCAAAAATAAATGATGAATTATTCCATTTGAATAATGCATAAAGTACGAAACTCTTTTTATCTTGTAAATGATTATTAGTTTCAATACCGATCCAAGAAACATGTGGTTAGCATTGGCGACAACATACCCAATTCGCTCTTGGCGACAATATGTTCCATAGTATGAAATGATTGATAAGAACACTTTAACCGTCATTATTGATTGATCAACTAAAGTCCTCATCTGATCTCTGTAGCACGTTAATATTAATGCAGCCTTTTTTAAAGTCACCTGGACATCAACTCCTTTTTTCACCCTTCCCTTCACGAGTTCCTCCGACTTGGCGAAAATGTCGATTATCACCAATTACTAGACTCTATTATCTGCAGTATTCGCACAATCCATCATTAGTTAGATAACACTGTGACATGCTTATCTGGAGACTAATATTTTTAAGAGCCGTACGCCAGTAACTACTAATGAGATAGTAATGTTTTTCCTTTCGATCACAAAAAGAGAGATTGAAACGATGATTTGTAGATAGAATAAAACACTTTTTTTTTGTATGTTTCGAATAAAGTTAATCTCACAGACATATCTTCATCCTTTTTCTTGAAAGGATTGCTGTTTTAGTATAGTTAATGCTCTGAATTTTAAGTCTGGAAATTCTATTTCATTACTATTTTTCTTATATCTACTTTCATTGATGAATATTTTAATAAGGAATAATTAATGAACCGTGAAAAGAAAGTTCAATGCGCATTGTTTTTACTTGCATTAATTTAACAAAATAACTTTCTTATTTACTTTAATATCTTTAATAAGTATTTTTTTCATCAAAAAAATTATTGATTTAAAATGTTTCAAAATAAATTTTAAAATTTTTAAAAAAAAACCTTTTTAATAAATTTGAAATATACATGAAAATTTTAAAAGCTAGAACAATGAGTTGGTTATTTTTACTTTTATAAATATAAATATTTTAATATTTCGACAATTATATTTCTTAAAATTGTTAAGAAAATCTGATCCTATGAAACGAATTTTTTTAATTAAATTCAAATTACATTCTGTTATTCGAAATCGTTATTTAAATACCAATACTTCAAGCTGTCCATGAATAACATTAATTGAACATTAAAATTGTTTGTAATGAAAAAATGCTTCGCATTGTGGTTTTAACAAATGCTTTGTTAAATGCATCTTAGCCAAATATTTTTTTAGATATTACTTAAAAGCAATAAACTAATCTTTAATTAAAAAAATTTATACCTATATTCAATTTTTTTTATTTAATTTCAAATATTTTTCAAAATTTTATGAATGTACGTAATCTTTGTTTAATAATATTGGAAAATGTGTGCTTGCTGCATCGAACGCGGTTTTCATATAATTTTTTAAAGTTTAATTTTAAGATAAACAAAAATCAAGAAATTTACAACAAAAGCCCCAAGAATCCTGCTATTTTTTCATTCAAAATTATTGTAGCACCATAACTTCAGGATATTTGAAGAAATTCTGGATTGTTAATAAATGAATTAGATGTCTCGAATCTTTTTCTTGATGTCTTTTTCTGAATCCGAAATATGAACATTCGTTTTCGTAATGTACTAAGAAAAAAGCATGAATCGAATCAATTTTTATTAGAATTAATTATCAATTGACAATTATTTTTAAATAATAAAACATATAATGACCTTTTTCTTTAATCAATAAAAATCATTGAACTATTTCTGAATATGATAAAATACAATATCACCCGCCTATAAGTATATTTTTCCAGTCGTCTGTTTTATAGAACTTGTACAACTGTCAATAAAATTTCATTCAAGAAATGAAAAGACATAAAATATTATATATACGTAGCACTTGCCATGTTTTCGTATGCGCGACTCGGAGAAATATTTCAAATTTAAATACTTAAAATATTTAATAGCTTTTTCTGTTTTGTCCCGAACTCAAGTACTTAAATTTTCATAATATCACTGTGCCTCTAAATACTTGGAGAGAAAGTATCCTTTTAAAAATCCTTTATTCCATTGAAACTACTAAAAAATGCTATAAGAAATAGAACTGTTCGCGTTAAAGAGGGGAAAAAAGCTTTCAGGTTGGATTTCAATATCTTTGAATTGCTGCTGCTCGTCTGAAAATTGTCATCCATCGGGATTCGAATGGGTTCGATTTTTTTCCGCGAGGTGTCGTGTCATTACTTCCAGCAGCTCTGTTTTCCGGATGGCCATTATCTCCAGAATCCGTGGCCATTCCGGTCTTTCGAGCTGGAACAAGGAGCGGTTTCGTCATTTCCCCGTTCTTTTTAGAACTTTTGCATATGGAAGGGAAAGTTGAGAGCCCGAAGCTTTTAAAACAATCCTCTTTGTTTCACGCCTCCTTGGCAACCCCCCGAGATTTGTCGCCAAGTGTCGCAAGAGATACTTTGAGTGTGGCGTCTCTTTTTTTTCGCCATTTTTATTGAGAAATGACTCGTAAAATGTTTTAAAAGCCCCAACATCCAAGCGTAAAACATGAAAGCGTGGAATTGATAGCGAAAAAGGTGGATGTTTCTGCCTGCTCTGTAGATGCCAGAAGTAGCTTGCGAACAACTCATCTCACATAAGAAAGATTTTTTCCACTCTTAAAAATGAAATAAGATGACTGTTCAACAGTAGGAGTGGAATCATGCATTATTTGGAAATTTTCTGACATTACTTTCAACTTGCGAATCTTAAGAAAAAAAGCTATCTTGAATGCTATCAATCATTTTTGACACAGAGCTTTGAATGCTTAAAACTATTTCTTTTTTTGCTTGAAGTTTGATTCATTTTTGAACACAGTTTATGTATGCTACAAAAGTATGCATATTAAGCATTAAAATAGTTTTTACATTACATTGCTTCAATGTTTTTATTCAATATGCATGATTTATAATAACTTTAAAATTAAGGTAATTTATTTTGTAGTAATTACAGACTCACCAACACCAGTTAAATTGAAGAAGGGAGCATTTACAAAGATTTATATAATAGAACTTTTAAGACAAAATTTCAAAAGGTTTAATTAATATAGTGTTAATAAATATGATATACGATGGATATTTGATTCAAGAGTTATCAATTCTTAAGCCATGACAGTGCCTTATCAATATTCAGAAAATTTGATGTTGACGTAGAAAAATAAACCGAAGAAAAGGGCAACTAAAATTAACATACAAGTCAAAACTATATGTATTTTTTAGCTGCATATTTAAACAGCATACTTTAACTAAATTTTTAATAAAAGCAATATAAATATCTAAAAGCACCCAGAAAACACATTGTCTTTCTAAAATAATTTTAGCTTGGAATAAAGTAGCTTGGGAACATATATATATATTTATATATATATATATATATATATATATATATATTAAAATCAATTAGAAAACAATTGTAAATTATGTGAAATTACTTGTTTTTATTTTAAAGTTTTCACCCTTATTAAATATTTTAAAATTTATTTTAAAATTACAGTCTTGAAAAATAAACGGACATCTTATAAAAGTTAATTCATACTATTAATATCAGTGAGTTAATATACGATCCCAAAAATAACAATTTATAACAGTGTATATAGTAATATACCAACAAATTTTAATATTCTTCTAAACTTATTGAGCTTTAGCTAAATCATTAAACTTTCGATGTTGCAACACATTTAATGACATATTACATTTTATTTATTATGTATATACATTAATGAAATAAGTATTACAAATAATTTTGGAAAATTATTAAAGGAAAATGACACAAAGCTAAAGATTGTAATAATAAACATACCAATTGTTCCATTGGGTTTACATATTTTTAGGTAAACGTAAAAAATTATAAATTGTTATATTAGTTTATTTTTATTTCCTTAAAATTTATCTACAGGAAGTGTCTTAAAAGTAAAACGTTTCACGCTAATATAAATAAATGCAGCTCACAAAATTTAACTTCAAAAAAGCATACCTTACAGGAAAGGATATTTGCTTTTCATTATATTAAATAATTGTCCTTTATTAAGCTTCAGACATCGAACTGTGCAAAAGCAAATTAATTATTTTCTTTATTACAATTTCCTTTCCTCTTTCTATGAGGAACTGTAGAAAAGAATTATTTTTTCTTATGAATCCATCTTCATATTTTTCTTTCGATGACTGTTATGGTGATTCTAAAGCACCACTAGAAATATATGTCATTGTCTGCTTTGATTTTATCTTTAATCTTTTTCACCGTTACTAGCAGAGACAGAAGTATATAAATCATTTGGCTGAATGTAATTTTCGACGGTAATTCATTTAGTTTAATGCAATTCTATGGAAGACAAACTCTATCTATATACTTATTTATCCTTCATTGGTATTTGCTTAGCTCTTTTATAGAAAAGCAAATTCTTAGTGATATTTATGTCTCAATTCATAGAATCCTTTAATTATTATTCATATGTTGTTAGAATAATATCTAACTATTACATAACCTAAAATAAATTTGAATATTTTACTAGCTGATCTTTTATTTAAAACTTAACAATAAATCAATTTATTTATGACAAACTTTTTAAAATAAGATTTAAATCAATGCGGTCATGGTGGCCTGGTTAGTTAGGGTGTTCGTTTTCCTTGTCGGAAGGTATTGATTTCGAATCCCGACCCAATCGAAGATCCGTCGTGTTTGCTAATAGCTGGTACAGGTAAAAAATATTGTGGTCGCAATGCCTTCCATGTGAAATGATGTAAAAAATCTCAAAAATAAAAATTACAGCAGATGTTGAAACTGTTAAACAATTACTGTCATTATTGCTTACAACTCATTATTGCTATATATAACTGAGATTTACATGTAAATATTTTTAAGCATATTTTACCTGCTATATTTCACATATTACATTAACAATCTCTCTTTTTAATCTAATTTTACAATTAGGATTTTTATAGAATTATTCTGTGTGTAGAATAATTACAGATTTAATATGCTTGTATAATGTTCTATATTTCATTTTCGATTTATTTTATTTAAAACATATTGACAAAGAACTATACTACAGATATAATGTTTTCAATATTGGAGAATTTTCTATAAATACAACGAACAGCAAGTGAATAAATAATTGGATTTAATAAATAGGGATAAGGTGAATCTCAAATTCATTATTTGCTGGTGGTTAATTGTAATTTGATTAACATAATGACTAATTATAGCGGAAGTTAATCTTCCATAGAATTTGTAAGTTGTATTTTATTGTGATGCAAAACTATTCATTTAAAAATAGGAAGCAATTTTTAATTATATTCTTTTAAATAAACTCTTTCTTAATAACTGTTACGTATATTTTTAGTCTTAATTAAATATTACCATATTCACTTTATTTGACATACATATAATTTCTTGTTCTATATCATAATATTTAGCTTTCTTTTAATATCTTGTAATAAGTTTGTTTCAAAATGAATATCATCATATTCACTTTCTTTGATACGTACTTATCTTTGTCTTCTCTTTAATCTTAATATTTTTAATATCTTTACTCAAAATATCATCATGCACCCTCTATTTGCTTTGCATATACTATCTTGCTTTTCATCTCTTTTATCTTAGCATTTTATTGTATCTTTGTTTCAAATGAGATAACATAAGATTTTCATTTAACAGACATTTACTTTATATTTCCTTTATCTTAATATTTTTTAATATCTTTACTCCAAAGAGAAGTAATATCATATTCCTTTTATTGACATATATATATATATA
>JAPDSC010059293.1:24140-34215 GCA_026290005.1 Latrodectus geometricus
GTTATTATTACTACTGTTATTACAATTACAATTACTGTTATTATTACAAAGAAAATTGAAGTGCTATTATATTGAAATTCGACTACACAAGAGTATATCAAAAATACAATCTATACGAAGTAATAACGCTAGAAAGAAACGCCAAGATTCAAAGCACTGGCGCCAACACATATCTATAGCTGTTCAGGTCGAAAACACTTGCGCAAAATCCATATTTCCTTGTTAACCCTTCTTTGCATGATTTTTTCTTTATTGGTGAAATAAATCAAGTTGATATAATTCATGTTCACAATTAAAGGAAAAATGGTTAAAAAAATCTTAGTATATATTTATAGTATAAATTTAGCAAAAAACAATATGCTAAAAATTTCCATCATCATCCAAAGTTAGATCATTAGCTTAATACTAAATAGAAATAAAAGAGGAAAATAACAGAAACACGTGTTACAAACCTTTCTTCCACTCATTTTCAATTTTTTAGCAATCGAAACTCTAATATAATAAAACAAAATTATAAACGAAATCATACGTTTATTGCAACTACAACAAACAGCGGAATGAGACAACTTTAAGCTCGTTTCACTGATAAGGACACTTGTTTATTTTTGACAGCTATGTTTCTTTTTATGCAATGGACATTAAAAAGGTATCCAAACATGATCAACTTAAAATGAACTTGTTCTTTTATATAATTTTTGGGCATTATAGGTTATGATGGAAATTTCCACCATTATGCAAAGAAGGGTGAGTGAGATCGAATCTAGATCTTTCTCTTCAGAAGACATTATCACAACGCCACAGTGAGATTATCTTTCTGGAGAATCTATAAATATCTTGATCAACGGATTTTAAAGAGATACACAAATGCTAATTATCTTTTTCAATTCATCCTTCATCAGTTAGTATTTCATACCGTAAACATGTGGCGTTATTATGAAAGAATTTCTTTTTTCAATTTAATAAAACCATTTTGTTTTATAATTTTATGACCAATTTTATGAAATTTTAAAAAAAGGCCTCTTAAAGCTAACAACAAAAATGTTTTACATTGTTTCTAATTTTTCATTGTTTCTGAAACATTTTCATGAACTACTATATTTGGGGTATATAGAAAAGAACATGAATGAAAAATTTGCAACAAAAGGCTAACCTTGCTTAGAAATTTTTTCATTTATATTAAGTTAAAGTGTAAAATAATAAATTATATGATTTCATTTTACTTAATAATAAGAAATATTTTGTTTATTCAAAATATTAAAAGTAATTACAGTTTCTAATGTTATAAAAAAAAACTGAATTTGTTTCACGTGTCTACATTCAAATACGATTAAGAAAATATTTAATCACAAACAACCTTACAGTGATACTATTTTTTTTTAATTTGAAAGATGAGAAGGTATGTGAAAAGAAATGGAAAAAAAATCTGCGAAATATTTTATTTCTAATTATAACTTAAGATCAAAAGAACATGACCTCAAAAGAAAGTAATATGAAAAGGTCATGTTCTTAATATTCACAACCCTTTTGCAGATAGGGTTATCAAATAACAAAGAGATGTTTAGTAAGAAGGATCATTAGTATAGTAGCATTTTATAAATTATTCTTAAATCAAATGTATATCATTAATTTAAAAAAATTCAGAAATAATGGTAAAAGAAAGAAGTAACTTGCATTTTGAAATGCAAAACATTTCCTGAGCAGCATGTTTGATTAGGAAATGTTATGATGTATTATGTTATTTATAGTTTTCAAAACTACAAAACTGCATCAGTGAAGATCATGTTTAATATTTTCATGAGATTTATTTCCTATTTCTGGAAATGAAACAGAGAGATTTCCATTTATTCCTTAAAACGAGCTTTATTTATTTACTTCTGAACTGTTGCTTATACAGTTTTTAAGCTTTTAAACTAATAATATTTGATGCAAACTTTCAATTGGCGGAGGAAATAAATAATATTTCCAATTTTTTTGTTTTTAAAAATTATTTTCTTATTGAATATTTATTTTATTTTGTATATCCCAGTATAATTACGCAATTAATGTAATTTTTGATTTTTCGTTCTAAGTAAATTAGATATTTCATTTTAAGTATTTAAAATTTGATTCTTTTATACATGAGATAATAAAAAGAAATTTTTAATTTGAAAAATAGTTAATATAAAATTAATTATATTTTGTATATTAAACTGTGTGTGTAAACTACATTTAAAAAATATCAAAATATTAGTCATCATTGACTATAATGATAAAAAAAGAATTTAAATTATGATTTGTGACAAATGTGAAAACTTAAGTTTATGAGTATTTAGGATAAAATTAATAGTTCCATTTCTCTAATGACATCACCGTGTGCTTACATTGCTCAAAAATGTAGGTATTCCCCAGGTGAGGCTCGAACTCACAACCCCGGCATAACTCACAAGCACTGATTATAAGTACCGTGCGCTAACCATTTGCGCCACTGGGGACGTCTGGCGGTGTTTTAGTTTAGCTATAAAACCTTAACTTCTACTTCAATTTTTGGTAATAAAGATTTTCAATTTCTTTCAAGATCATGTCCTGGTATATCTTTTCTCTCTCTCTTTTTTTTTTTTTTTTTTTTTTTTTTTTTTTTTTTTTTTTTACTTAAATTTATATTTATAATCATATAAAATCGTCTCTTTCTCATTTCTTATAATTGAATCAATTATTAAGTTCGACATACAGTTAATGTATACTAAAAATTTCGCTCCTACAAAAGAATTAAAAGTAGGCAATTGAAATCAAAAGCGTTGGAACTTACGTGACATACTTTTATTGATTTGTATTTCGTAAACAATGATTCTAGTAAATTACAAAAACAAAAATCAAGTAACAACTTATTATCTAAAAGTATAGATTTTCTAAATTAAAATTGTAATGCGAAACGTATATCAAAAGGCAATAAGAAATGACAAATATGTCTTAAAATATTAAATAAAGTCTTAAATGAAAAATATTTTATTTGCTGATATTTTTTATAAATTAAATTAATTATTAGTGCTGAATAACATTTGCGGATGTTTGTTTTAACGACATTTTTTCTGTTATTACATATATTTTTAAATACGTTTATATTTAATCTGATCACATTTTATTTCTATTAGATTCTTAATTGACGAACTGTTATCTTTGGATGTAACTTGGATAATATTTTTTACCAAGCTTTTCAGTCTAATTTCTAGAAGAGACTATCTCAAAATTTCAAAAATAAGCAAAATTGAAGTAAATAATATATATTTGATGACTATACTTGAAATTAAATTTCTTCTTTTTAACTTATATTAGAAACATTATCTAGATTGTTCTCATTTGAATAGAGTAAAAAAATTGTAATGAAAATGTAATAAAAGAATAGAGTAAAGAAAAGAACTTTTGTAAACTTTTGATAAAGAGATAACTAGCGCCATCTATCGTGAACACATTATTATACAGTTCAATTGCACTGAAAACACAAGAAAAATGTATAAATACGTTATTGTTTCTTGTAGTATACTTTTTAATTATACCACAAAAGTAATATAATATGTAACAATAAGTTATATAAGTCTTAATAGTACACTAGACTATATAACAGTATATTAAACAATAACCAGTGAAAAATTATCCTGTTCCCGAAAGTTTCACAAGTAGTAACAATGTGAACATAATCCATCTTACAACAATTCTCTGCAATTAATGAAAATATTTCTAACTATGCATTTATTTTAATTTTATCCGACATGACTATATAAGAAAAAAGTTTTCTTATTAAGAAATCTGTGAAAGTATTGTAGAAATAGTAATTCGAATCCGGATTGTAATTTTAAGCCGACACAAAAAAGTTCTTTAATCGTTTAATAATACTTTCATGTTTAATTCTAATGAGTTTTCTTTGTTTCTTTTGTATCGTAAAATATCAAAAACAGACATTTAGTTTATTTTCGTGTTCTAGCTTTAATTATCTGCAGCATTTGTATTTAGTTCAAAATCATAAAAGACTAAATTCTAAACTCGTGTACTAAAATTACTCTTCAATTTAATGATCAATGGATGCATTATCTTCATTAGGAAAAGTGCATGTTTTAAAATACGAATAGAACCGATTTTGTTAAACATGAATCAATAATTCTTATTCTAATTTATTAATCATTAGAACAATTGCTTCGTAACATGAAATACATTTCATACATAGCTCTGTTGTTCATTTGATTGTTCATTTCGCTAATTACGATTTACTTTTGTCAAAATACTGATGTAGTAGCTTTCATATTATTTTCATTTACGATTTATAAAACAAAAATCGTATTGTGTTTACACATAAATCACTTTATTATCACGTGCTTAAGGAAGCATTTCCCATCATGCAATCCAAAATTGAAGTTAGTTTTTGTTTATTATCGTAAGTATGTTAAACATAAATAGTTTTTATGTAGTAAATTGTTATCAATTACTTACGGAACATAAAAGTACTCAATTCAGTATAACAGTAGTAAAAATTTAATGTTTGCATAGAGGGGAGAGGTATTAAAACAAAAATAACTATGTATAAAATGCATATAAATAAGTAAAAATAATATAAAATATAAGTAGAGGAAAAAATAACCTCCTTTAAATAAATTAAATAATTTTTAATGAAATGCAATTTTACAATAGCTTTTAATATTCATATTCAATAAATTTGTCCTAACTTAGTTGTATATTACTGCAATAAATTTGTCTTAACTTAATTATAAATTACGACAGTAAATTTTTCCTAATTTAGTAATCACATTAAAATTTAATTTGAAGTCCAAATCCATAGATATCAAGTAATAAATAAAAATGAGCAAAGTCGTCTTTGGTCTGATTTAAATCATAGAAATACAGTAGAAGTCCGATAATCCGGCACGTTCGGGACCGGCTCGGTGCCGGACTACCGAAAATTCCGGTCTGTCGGATGGTAATTATAAGAACAATTAGGTTAATAATTAAACTACAAATACAGTATGCAAATACATACAACAAAGTTTATTTTACATTTCATATAATGTATGTACATGTACTGTAAAACATATTTCACTTAGATTTAAAAAAGTCTGGAATGTCTTTTTGTTTTCTTGACTTTTGGAGTTTAGTTTAAAATTTATTTCTAATGATATGGAAATCAATAATTTCTGAAGCACTGTACTAGCCTCAGCAAAAGAGATAAACTTATTTAGTGATGCTGCAGCTTCTGCCCAGCTGATTTTTCCTTTTCTTCCATTTCGGCACCTAAGCCACTTTATTTAGGCTTAGGTTTTGAAAACATGGTCACCCTGTGTACAGTTAGAACGAAAATCACTTTTTTTATAAACAGTTTCAAAAGTTACGTTTACTATTAACTAACCGGCCGCTAATTGTTTCCGAACAATACCGAGCGCTTCCGGATGATCTCGAACCACCCAGAAAACTTCCGAATAGCTCTGGAGCGTTTTTATTTCCTTTACAGACACACTTTGGGAGAAAACCAAAATTTTTACAATTTTCCGGAGCGATGCCGGACTATCGGGCATTCCGGACTGTTGGATGCCGGATTAATGGACTTCTACTGTATGTAGGAAAATCAGTTATTTTGAATTTATATTATTTTATTCTTGCATGGCAAATAAGATTTAAATAATTTCTTAGTTAATATAAATTTTCCTTTTTAAATAGGAAAATTATTTTCACTAACGAAAATACATCCATAAAATCTCAACACCTATTTATTTATGAGTCTGAATATTATACAACTTTTTTAATTCCAGATTTTTACGGTTTTATACGGTATTCGGAAAAAGTATTCTTTATCACCTTGAGAGATTGCTATGTGAATAAGAAGTGTTAGTTCTCGGTCTACAGTGTTATATGGATAAAGAAAGACTAATGTACAATGAGAGAGTGGGCATATTTGCAAGAGATGTAAACCATAAATATTTTTTCCCCTTTTACTTAGGAAAATGAAATACGTTGAATGAAAGGGATTAAACAATACAATTTTTTGAGTTTTGTATACTTTTAACTTTTAAATAAAATTAACGAATGTATGGAAACTGTGGCCGAGAAAGATTAAAAATCTAAGAACCAATAGACAAACTAACCGTAAATGTAAAGTATTTTTCTTACCACCTCATGCACTGTAAAATCTGCTATCCGGCAAAAGTGACAGTGGTAACAAGAAGTACAGTAAAAAAATCCATATTCCCTAATTTGAAGATATTTGGTTTATATATCACTGATTAGTTATCATTATTACATATCACTTATTAGTTACAAGAAGAAACTATGTTTATGAAAAAATGTTACTGTGATTAGAAACCGAAAAACAATAGCATTTAGTTTTCAAACGTGGCAATGCATATTATAAAAATAACCGTTTTATTCATTAATAACAGCAGACAAAATCTCAAAACTTGATTCTTTTACTTACTGTGCCAAGTTAGATTCTCTTGAAATTAGAAGATGATCAATTTCTACGTATTCCATTTTTAATCTTTTAAAATAGTTTTAATATTTTGCAATAAATTTCATTTTTTAGAATAATATGGTTGCTTGAATATCATACTTCTTTACATTTAGTGCTCGACTTATTAAAGTCTGGTTAAGTTTATAATCAATTAATTGATGATTGAGCACCACTTAAAGCAATCATTGGCTGGGGTTGCCACCTAACAATTTATTAAGGAGCATTTAATTGACCGACTGATAATCTAGTATTAAATAGGTCAAACACTAATTAATATTGATACATTTTCTTGTGCAAACTGGAAATATTTCTCATATAGTTTATTGAAGTAATGTGAACAAATTAAATGAATAGCTTTAATATTTTCTTTTACTACTTTCTTTTATTCAAATACAAATAAATATGTCTATTTGAACTTAATAAACATCTTTAATCATTGCTTACGTGAGTGTTCATTGTCAGTAACGATCAGAAAAATTATTGATAAATTTCTTAGGATTTTTTTATTCATAAAATAAAGTTAGTTATAGATTTGTTATTTTCTTTAGATCAATAGTCTAGTAAAAATATTGATTTTTAAGAAATAAATAATTCTTTATAAATAGAAACTTCATTTTAATAATAAATTAATTGAATATGAAAATCATTTCGTAAATAAATTAAGTACATATTCCTTCAAGAGTTTATTTAGCATTATAAAAAAGCATTTACTTATCTTTGTCAATGATATATATATATATATCCTTATTAAATAACATTATATTTATTCAATAGCATATTGAAATATTAGGTTGGGGAAAAAGTAATCCATTATATTTTCGGAAGACGTCTGTAGTGATCGCTATCTCGTCAGGTATATATCAAACAATTTCAGATTTATGCTCGTTGGAAAGGTGACATTTGACACTAAAATATCCGCTTGCTGTTTTTTGTTTGATTCATTCAGTTACGAGTACAAGGTTTTAAAAATGGAAGACAACAAACAGAAAATTCGATACATTTTCGTTTTTCTCTTGTAACGGCGAAAAAGATAGCCGGGTGGCTAAAATTGTGAAAGGTGTTCATCGTCCTAGATAAGACTGTAACAACCAGTTACGTACAATTTTTGTTTCGTCGATTCCGTTCGGGTATTTTTGATGTTAGAGATGCACCTCGCATGTGGATACAGCATCGTCGAAAATGTCTATCAAATATCAAAAATGATCGAAGTTAACCTCATGTCAGCAGTCGTAACGCGCAAGACCTAAAAATCTACATGAAAGCTGTTTTAAACCTTTTTACAAAGCGAATCCAAAAGAAGTTACATTAAGTTCACGTAAAAATAATGGATTTCTTTTTCCCCAAACTAATATATATTTCCATAATTTGATTTTAAGTTATTTTGTTTCCTAAGCACATTTAAGTCAATCTGATTAGAATTTTAAATGTTTCGAATTAAAATTTAAAAAAAGAAGATATTTCGGAAAATATTATTGTTTATTTTGCTGTGTGTAATATGGATGTCATTAATAATATTTAACTTATAAAATAATAAGAATTAACTTTTTATGTGCAATTTCTTTGATAATAATTATTGATATAAAAGTAAAAAGCAATTTCTAAAACATTTTCAATGAAACTTACCACAAACAGAATCATTATTTTAAAAATAGCAAAAGGCAATTAATAAAAAATTAATTTCTAACAGAATTCAATATGGGTGTCCATTTCATTTCAACAATATGTTAATTCCACAATGCAATAGCTTAAAATGTTATGACTATTAGGATTTAATAATAAAAAAATATTCTTTTATTATTAAATCCTAATAGTCATAACATATCAAATTATGTCCCATATTTAATATGTGTTTCGTTATTTATTTTTGCCAGGTTGAAATCATTAAAACTTAAATAAAATAAAAAACATATCCGCCATTGCAAAAATAAAGAAAATTAGAATAGTTAATACTAAAGTTAGGGTTTTTTAATTTTTCTTTTAAGTAAAAATATATTTAACGGAGAATTCAGGGATAAAGTTGCAGTTAAGAAAAGAAGAAGGGATAGTTAAAAGTCCATCTCTCAAGTTTCAATAATGAATCACTTTAGAATACTTTTCTTTGACTAGAATGACTTCTTTTTATTGGTCTGGTCACAGGAAAGACCATTAATAAACTAGCTGTTACGGTTAGATTTAAACAGAGCAATTGATCCATAATTCAGTATTTAAGTCATTGTTAATAAATAGTTTAAATTAAATTCAATTTATTAATTTTATCAAAGAATGGATTCCTATTTAGGAAATAGATCGCCATTGAAATGAATGGGTGTTAATAAAATACCATAAAATATTACTAAGTAGATTCTCAATCGTGGTTTTGAAGGGTAATGTTAAGGGTTTTATATACTTAATCGTATTGAATCGTGTCACATAAATGAGAATTAACTTTGACGTATAGTTGGTGATCACCATTTTTAGCCAATTTTCTTGTCAGTTTTAAAGAGGGTACTCATAATGATATTCCATACCCTGGTTGCTGGAGCTCCAAGGAATAGAGACATATTCACGTTAATACAAAATCTTTCCACTGGTGTGGCATGGAGGTGGGGAAGTTGGTGCCAGCTCAGATACGACCTCGTCAATTGACCATGGTTCAAAATTAAGAGACGCTTGATTATATGCCGGTATCCCAAACCTGTTAATTATGAATTACAGCCGCCTACTCTATCTAGTGGTCAGTGTGCTTGCCTACGGATAGGGAGGTCTAGGTTCGAATCCCGGTTCAAGCATGGATGTTCTTTCTCTTTGTCCTTTCCTTTTATAAATGAAGTGTGAATTGTTGCCTACCCTATAAACGGGTTCCTCTGCCATGTGTGTTTACTTGAATTAAAAAATAAAATCATATCCAGTTATCCTCTTCAATGTGAGCTACAGGCATATTAGCATAGAGCTCCAAAAATGCCCGTCATAACATAACCTAACCTGAAGTACAGTGTGGAGTTCACCTATACTGTCAAGCATGTATGTCATAATGGTATTAGTATATTCAAAAAATAAAACAGTTTGATTTAAAGTAATTTCATTTGCACAATAACAATGTAACATTTATTGATACCTATGTTTAGTAACACATGATTTACATTTTTTAAAAATTTTATTTTAAAATTAAATATATTTCCTGCAATAATATTTATTTTACTTATTATGCTGTGAATGCAAACATTGTTTTTTTATTTATTCCACGTTTTTGTTACATTTTGTTTTTTGAGTGTAACCACTTCACTGTATTTCTTGTATATAATGTTATATCTTGTTCAATGAATTTATAATTTATTTATGACTTATTGCAGCCTTACCTAGTTTAGATTCGATATAGGGAAATATATGTATGCAGATTTGCCTAAGATTGTAACGAAGAACGCCATCTAGGTATGGACTCAAAAGACAAATAATGCAATGAAAACAGATACAGAATATATATTAGATAGTTTGACAAAACAATGAAATAAACAAAAACACAATGAAAATCAAAAAAAAAAATACTTCTTACTGAAGTTTCTGTATAAACTGATAATCAAATCTTCGGTCGCAGTAGCCTAGTTGGTTAGGGCTTGTGTTTACGTCAGTCTC
>JAPDSC010059293.1:44215-67478 GCA_026290005.1 Latrodectus geometricus
AATCGATCATTTGTGATCATCATTTTGTAGAAATTGTTAAAATTATGTTGAGATGAATTCGTCTTAAAAATTTCTGTATAGAAAATATATTCAATTCCTCTTTCTATTAAATAAAACAGCTTTGTTAAATTCTGAATTTAACTTTTATTAATGCTTATATATATACATGCAGAAATTCGTTATATAAAAATATATTAAACAGTATAGTTAATTTCTAGTTTTATTCCCAAATTCTTGAAAAATTATCATTCACAGTTTTCCTAGAACTAGTCAATAAATTAATTAATAATCCTGTCAAGATTTATTAATCACATTAGATTTTGCTTTACATTTTCCAAGCTCTTAAGAAACTTCAGAAATCTCTTCACCTTCTTGCATAAGACGAAGTGAAGGAAAAATTTCTCACTCTTTTCAGAAAACTTTTTTTTCTTCTTTTTCCACATTCTACAGATACACTCTTCCTTTTTATCCTATCTAGGTCAAGATGGGGGAAGTTATTTTCCCACCTTTTCGAGTCGATCGCATCAAAAGTTCAGGAGAGAGCATATTGACACTAAGAAAAGAGCTTCATGCAAATCGACAAGGACTTCACTACGCAGGCGCGTTTTGATTCTCGTAAAAAAATCGATAATTTAACGAATAACCCAAACCGTGAAGGATGAGAAGTTAAAAAAAAAGTTTTTAAAAACTGTTACCAAAACGAGATTTTTCTAAATAAAAATGATTTTTTTTATTCCGAGCGAAAAAATCCATTATTAATCCCATATTTCATGGACCATTCTATAATTGGACTATGCATCGAATAAATTCAATAAAACTCTAACTTATTTAATATCAAGGCCTTAAAAATTAAATACATCAATACTTAATAAAAGAAAAAGTCCTGAATCTTGTTATAATTTAATTGAATAAAATTAAACAAGTGTTTACAATAAACTGACAAGAAATTTTCATTTTTAAATAGAGAATTGTCTGAAAAAAATATAAATTTGATTGTAAAAATTAACAAAAAGAACATATTTGAAATATGAGTGTTTTCAAAGAACCTATTACATTCTTAATTGACAGACCAATAATTTCAAATTATTCCAGGAAAAATTCTTTTGATCCAATATTGTTCTTCAAATGTGAATTTGTGTGATCCAATCAGAAATCAAATGCTTTTTCTCCATTGTTCATTAGATTTTGTAACTCTCTCACCAACCCAACACTTTAAAAACAGGATGTTTTCTGATTAGTTCTTGTGATATGTGAGAATCATGATTGGCATATTTGCTTGATGGCATAACGCTAAAGTTAAGCACATCACCATTTCTAAAGTGACTTCCATTTCAAGCCGAGTTTTGAGATTGTCTAAACCTAAATACTAGAGGAATCAATCTAATATAATCTTCCTTTAACCAATCAAAGACCTTCTATCGTGTATGTTTGAATTTTTACGTCATTGCTTCTCATCCACTAATGTTGTGGGATGTAAAGGAATGAATGGCTTTTCGTGAGTTTGGAATTGTCAGTTGATGCCCTACTATTACAAAATATCTGATGACAGAAGGATCTTAAGTGTCAGTCATTTATTGTAATCTGAAATTTCATAATTTTGTTTTGCACGGCGAAATATTTTAGGTGATAATGCCTTTAGTTCCATAATATTCTTAAACATTCAGAAAGGTCACTAAACTCAAATTTGGTTCATACAGCTCATTGCATATAAAATAAATGACTTAAAATGGAAAGTCACAATTTAAACCTTAAAAACTGATATACCAAAATAAAAAACTGGTACTGTCTGATCCAATCAGTGAGGACACAAGTCAAACGAAAATTATTTTCTGACTTTGCTAATTCATTGGTAAATGTAGTTTAGTGAGCTAATGCTCTAAATTTAAATAAAATGATTGTCTCTTTGATTAGTTAATGTAAAAAATTATAAAGATTCAAAGTTGTTGTTTCTGATGACACTTGGCCAAGCTCTCTCGTCAAGAGACTAGGCGAATAAAGTCAGAGAGAGAGAGCATCTTCCGTTTTTGAATAGAGCACCCGCATACAAAGTTGGAAGTACGACTTTTGGCTCATAGATGGCAGCACCATCTGAATCTTCCAATTTAGAGATTGAAACCATAGAAGACCCAAAGTCTGACTCCAACCACCCCCAAAGGTATTAATTTGTAATGGAAACATGGAGAACATTCCGGCCCGACATATTTTAGGTGCCATCAGTGAACACGATGGATCTTCGGCTAAGCCGGGATTCGAACTCACCACCTTTTGGTAATGAGAACGACGCCCTAATCAACCAGGCCACAGCGGCCACTAAAGGTTCTATAAATAAATGCTGTTTACGTGTAATAAATAGATATAAACCTTTACTCTAAAAGGAACAAAATCCATTATTTATAATAGCAATCACTGTTATTTTAATCCAATTTATTCCACATTGCTTCTTACAATTTAGCAGTATGATATATTTTCTACCAACGCTTCATAAATTATGGTTGATTTCTAGCATGATCTGTGCACGAGCCATTTTAGAACATCAGTTGAATCCTATCAAAGTAAAATACGATAACCATTTCAGAGAAAAACAATAAAAAGGCATTCCACAATGCAATTAAAATTCCCCAAAATACAGAACATCCGATAAAATGTTCCGGAAAACAAAAATTTCAATTCAGGTAATAAATTGTTGTGATCTCGAAACTTGTCTAATGGAGTTCGACTTCACACAGTTTATTTTTTCCAGCTTCTTAGGTCTAAAAAAATTACATTTAAAAATTTATCTAAGCACAAGGCTATCTTTATTAAATAACAGCTTTATACCTTTTGGTGTATTACTAAAATTTATAAATACCTTAAATCTACCTCCCACTTTCCTAATTCCTTAAAAATAGCCCTAAGAAATAAGCGAGATCATTATCTGAGGATTTAACTATTACTAGTCAAGGAAAAGATTAAGTTAGAATCCAGTTTTAAAGATAAAATAAAGCCAGCGTTAAAAAGAAAACACTTGGAAAGAATAAGTTATACTAAACTAAGCTAATCCCAACTAGCTTTTCGAATAAATTGATGATGAAGCCAATTCAAATACGTGATTTTGAAGATGCAAAACATCGATGATTTCAACCATGACAAAAAAATAATCGATTCGAAGAGGAAAACGATACTTTAGAAATCGTTTTATAAGCTTCATTTACACGAATCAATCTCAATATTTTAAACAGTGCAGCAATTTATTTTCAGCAACATCACAAAAAGGTAATTATCGTAATCGATGATTTAATACGTTGCCGATATTTTAGAATAAATAAATAGTATTTCACGGATTTTATACGAATTTATTTTTTGAGGAATTTTATATTTCATTTCTTAAAAAGCGTGCTGTTATTAATTTGGGTAGACATATATAAACCTAATTTCGATAGACATATATCCACTCATATTAGACCCAAAACTCTAACTCAAGAGTTATCATTAATGCAAATAGAATGAAACTAATTTTTGATAAACT
This sequence comes from Latrodectus geometricus, assembly GCA_026290005.1. Lineage (NCBI taxonomy): Eukaryota > Metazoa > Arthropoda > Arachnida > Araneae > Theridiidae > Latrodectus > Latrodectus geometricus. The sequence continues at coordinate 47,721 of JAPDSC010059293.1, forward strand.
ACTATAAAAGAAGGTTTTTATCTTATTTTTTATGAATAGTGACACTTCTAACAAATTGCGCACAAAATAAACATTTTTTAGCTTTCAAATAAACACTTAAGTTTAAACATTAATGGCGTATTAAAGTTGTGCAATGATGTATTGTATATGGACTAAAATAAAACCATGTAAAAGCATACGAATAAAATTTTTAGACAACACAGGAAGAAATTTAATATCAATCTACATCTATGCTTTTCACTCTGGACTTGAGGCTAAAGTCACGTCATAAAATGATGGATTGATATGGAAGATTTATTGGTCATAATAAAAAATAATTGATGATTAGGCCAACAAGTGATTAACTTGTAATTGCGTGTTTGCATAATTTTGTCAACTTAAACATCATTATTAACATAAATATAATTTATACCCTTAATTAAAACGTTATATATTTTCTACCCTTAATTAGCCATTTTGGCTTTAGAGTAGTATTTTGCTTTGCTTAACTTTTTTTTTTAAATAATTATTTGCTTTTTCTTAAATATTTATTAATAACATTTTTATAATTTTATTTGATTATAAAATGTAAATAAAAAACTAATGTAGATATAATTTACAGCTAAAATTAAGCATTCGAGAAATGAAGGAAAACCAAAAAATAATAATAAATAAATAAAAATTTTATAAAAATACAGCCGCCTACTCCATCTTTGTTTGCTAAATAATAATGAAAAAAGAAATTGAAGAAGAGTTTCTCTTTAAGGACAGATCACTTCACTTTTAATAATACGAAAGGGAAAAAAGGGAATAAAATCCCTTCCAATTTCGTTGTCCACAAGTTTTTTTTTTTTCCCCTTCGTTATTTTTCGTTTCTGTTATTGTCGACGATTTTGCTGATTCTAGTGATATTATTTTCCCCCGTGTATGCAGTTTTTTTTTCTTTTTTCAGGATAGATATAGTAAACCTCGACTGCGGTTAAAAAAATAAATAAACAACAACAAATGTCTGAGGAAGACAACCATTTCAAGGGAAGTTCTTCAGTGAATTGGGATTAAAACGAAAACGACTTTTAATTAGCTGATATTTTCCGCGGAACCGCAAGTGGATTTTTATTCAAAACAAAATCTGTCTTGCAAAAATGTAAATTTATAAAAAAAAGCTGATAAAATCAATGTTTTATTAAATTTATCCCTTTTTTAGAAGTCTGCTTAAATGTAAGCTTAAATAACAGTAAAATTTTCATAAAATGTATTTAAATTAAACTGGCTTTTATATCGACTATATTTAAATAACCGCTGGCTTTTCAATAATAAAATATAATGAAGTATATTTCTTATTACCATTTTAATAATATTGTTTATTATATACTTTTCAACAACTGAATAATTTGTATTTGTATAAAATTTTAAATATTTTTTTATCTATTTAATAAATATAATAAAGAAAATACCTGTGGGTATTTCCCATTTTTTGTTTTCTTATTGATTTATTTTTTAAGAAAATTAATGTTCAGCACGAGAAATGGTATTATTTTTTTAACCGCTTATTTTACATATTTTTCAATAGTGAAAATTTTAATAAAAAACATTATTAATTTTTTGTCCATACGCGGTATATTGTATTTTTTACTTGTGTGGAAATTATTGTTATATATTTGTTATCCTTAAGGAATTTGCTTATTTAATGCGGTATACAAAATAAATATTTTACAAAGAATAAGTATAACTGAAGACAGTAATACTATCATATATTAAATTTTAAAACTCAAAAACTTTATCATGAAAACTTTTATTAAATTTGAAACCTTTGTATGATGTTTTTAAGAGAAATTTATGAAAAAATAAGGTATATATATTTTTTACTCTTTTTAATTTATAATTTATAAGTAGACGTTTAGATGGTTTGCATTAATATAAATAAGGAATGAAATACAATAATGAATTAAGTAGTCCTCAAAAGTAAAATTCTACTTTTAATTTTTTACTGTCCCTGATCATTTTTGTGCTCGTAAATTACATGTTTAACATAATTAGGAAAACGTGCCTAAGCATATTAATACAGCATAACTTAACAAAACTAGGCTATTCGTGTAAAATATTGCTCCCAAAATATGTATGCTTCTAGTTGCATATTTCCTTCATCGATTTCTACATAATAAGAGAATTATCATTGTAGTACAAATAATGTTTAATAAATAATTATAATATAAATAAAATTAATGAACTTTAAATAGTAATTCACGAAAAGATATTTTAATAAAATTTTTTTATATTTAAATAAAGAACGATGAATTTTTACACTACATTTTAGGTATGTAATTACAATACGTTCTGATTTATATATTTTTTCTGGAAAAAATTACTTTAATTGCAATAATTTTTTATATAGGTTTGCAATTTATAAAATTTTAAATTAATTTTTGAGCATTTTATTACAATAAAAACACAGTAATAGATTTACCAAATAAAAATATGCAGTAAACGGTTTTCATATACAAAAATGAAATTCGTGAAATTGTTTTCATGGTTTAATACATAAAGTTTTGAACTCTATTTTTGGGGCATTAAATTGCAATAAATATTCTTTGTTTATTACAGAGTTGAAATAATTCGGGCCTGTGAGTTGGGAGCAAGTAGAGATACCATTTGCCAATGGTCTTCCAATTAAATACAATACTATTAATTATAAATATTTATGCACAATTACTACAATTTTTATACCTTTTATTTTTGTATATGAGTTATAATTTGTATATACGAGGTTTCATTAAAAAATTAGTTCAAATTAGTAAATCTGAAATATTTAATGTTAAATTTTTTGATACCATATTTGTAAATTTTTCAGTCATATGAGTTTTAAGTGAATTTCTAGATACCAAAATTACCAGATGATGTTAACTGTCTAAGACGGCCTTGGACAACACAGGTTACAATGCCTAGAAGAATATAAAATTAATGCTTGCATCAAAAAACAGAAAGAAACTAAGTATACTTAACAAATGTAAAATTTGTAACCTGTGTACAAAGATCATAAAATCTTTGTACACAAAAGTTTAGCGAAAGTTTTGTACTCTTTAAGTTTAGCTAATTTTAATACTACATTGACGTCTAATATTTAACACCAAATTGGTGCACAGTAAATTTCACGAGTGCTTATACTGCTATGCAGTTAAGTATTACCAAATTTTGATGTACAATGAATTCCCTATTATCCGAGAGTGGTTTATCCACAATATCTAAATTCCAAAAGAACCTGAATGCCTAATTAAAAAGTGTTTCTGTCCAAAGAAACCGAAATTTTTGAGTGATTGCCTAAAAAGTAAAAAAAATGTAAGTGATGATAAATTATTCATATCCATATTTTCCATTGATTTTTTCTTTTTTCAGAATTCGGAATTTATCCACTAAATCGGCTTATTCAAGGCAACCCCAAGCCTTAACTTCACGGATAATAAATATTTTACAAAAAAAAATGTACTAACTGTACCATTTTAAAACTATGAAATACGTGAAAGGTAATAATAAACCGGATTTTAATTTATTACCACTCTGATAAAATTGCTGCGGTTAAATATATGTCATCTAAGGAGAACATTTTTTCTTAATTCGCAATATTTCCGTCAACACGCTTCCACATGTCGTTTTGAGTTACTTGAAGTTGTAAAACAGACTGACAAAGACAGATGTGCGCAATAACATCAAAAACCACGAGCAAACGACTGAATGACAAAACGATTCTGTACAAATGTATCCAATCATGGAAGCGAGCAGACGATATTTGATAAGGCAGCAGACGATAAGAGACACTTGTAAAAAAATCGTTGAATCAAAGACGGATAGTTTTTGAGGATGCAAGTGTAAGTTGTTGATGTATGTGATGAGATTAGTTTCCCTCGTTTGCTTGTGGGGGGAAAAGGAAAAAAATGAGGGGGAGGCAATTCTAGAAATAGATTCTCACGAACGCGCACGCTAGATTCCGACGCTAAAATGTTTCATTTCGAAATTGAAGCGTCTTCCGGTGTAGCGAGAAATACTGAGCCCATAAAGTGAAATATGTTTATTTTGAAGCATTAAAACAGCTTTTTTTATGAGAAAAATAATTTTTCTCACATAAAACAATTCATTTTCCCACGTATCGCTTTTAAGAAGAGACTCGTTTAAAACTGAGAAAATATATTTAAAGATAGAATAAATAAAAATGATTCACATTAAATCAAAATTTTATTTTTAAATTTATGATGTATTTTAAAAACTTCTTGATTATTAAGTTTCCCAAGCATTCAGTGATTTATAACTGTTTATTTATTCTTTATTTTTAAAAATATATGTTTTCATGAATATTTCACTGAGTATTATAATAAACAAAAAAAATCAAATAATTTTATAAAACTTATTAAAATAGTAATGAAAATAAAATATTGCCCAAGATAAATATTTTCCAAATTGTAGTATCATATTAACAGCGTGATACTATTTTTTCATATATTTTCTCTCGTAATTTTGAAATATAAATTTTACTAAATTTCAATTCATAAACAATAAAAAAAAAATTCTGAATTTTCAGAGAGTTCACAAAGATTATCACATGCTGAAAGCAAAACAAGTTAGAAAACAATAAATAAATAAATATTGCACTTGTTTTCATAAACACAAGAGTTACTTTAAATTGTCTCATTTTTAATTATTTCTAATGAAACAGAAATAATTAAAATGGAACAATGTTTTCTTTTTAAGTCTGAATGAGTTATTTCTTTTTTAATCTGTTATCTCAGTTTTGCTTGAATGAATATTTCTAATGAATGTTTTTAAACTTCTTTTGCTTAATAGATTACACGCACAAGTATAAAAATATTTTTTTCTTCAATATTTCTATTCACTATGATTATTATTATAAAGTATTATTGTGCAAAACATACTTATCATTTTTATTGAAATTGCATTATAAAATGTGCTGCTAAATAAGATTTGTTATGTGTTATATTTTTATCTGCTAAAGATCATATTATTTGATACTGAAAAAAAACACGTTCCCTATCATATTTCATTTCCTTTTTTTTTTTTTTTTTTTTTTTAAAAAAAAAAAAAAACGATAAATAAATATGGATATATTTTACTGAATGTTTTTTTTTATTTCTTCAAGTTTTGGAATTTTTTTATTATAAAATATACAATAAAATATTATTCCCTTTATAACATAAATATTATTATATACTTTAATAACTGATTTCAAATTATTTTATTTCTAGTAATTTATTAATACAATAGAGCTCTTTCGTCATTGAACATTGGCTCCACCTTGTGGTGAATCACACAAACTCGAGAGTGAAATCAAATATTGTTTTGTTTTGCCTAATCCTGATAGATTTCCAATTTATTTAGACATGCCATATATATGTGAATATTTTAACTATTACATTATTAAATGTAATACATTATTAATTATTAAATGTACATTACTAAATGCAATTGTTAAAATATTAAAATTCATTATAAAACCATCCATAAAAATTATGTCATTTTCTTTATCATTTGATTTAATTTCTTTTTTAAAATTATCGGATCAGGTTAATGATGTTGTTACTATTATTTTGTAAAAATAATCATTTTTCCTAATATACTTTATAATCGTATTCTTCCTACATTTCATTGCCTATCATGAATATTTAGCAATTGCAAAATAATTTTTTTATTCACATTCGGATTGCATAATTTCATTGGCAATTAATTTTGATCGATTATCTTGTCTGTCTATCTCAATCAGTTATTACGTAATCAGATCAATATCAGTTAATGTATAATTAATATATTAATAACCGAAAAATGATGACTTTATATTCTTATTATGGTTTATATATTATTTAGTTGAATGATATACTCGATTTAAGCATCTTTATTACTTTTGAATACTTTCATTAATTTCTTCTTTTATTTTTTCAGTAACAAGTTACTTTAACTAATTACAAGTTAAAGTAACTTGTTACTATTAGTAACTGGTTCAGTAACTAGTTACTTTAGCTTGTGAAACAATATAAAATGTTTGCACAGCATATTTGATATAAATATTGTACTTATTTCAATTTATTAAAAACTACTTTTGTCACATACTTTGCTGCACTTATTTTCATTTAGCATTATATACACACAAAACACAGTTTGTTGAAATGTTTGTTGAATTATATTTATATGTTATGGTATGTTTCGTAAGTTTTATAAGCGTTTGAATTTGTTTGTGTATTCATTTCGCTTTATTACTAATTTCAAATAAGACTTGCAAAATAAATTACTGTGGTGAAAAAAAATTAAAACAAAATGTCTAACATGTGAGTAATAAGTTCTTACAAGCTGTACAAAAAATAATAAAGGGATAATGATAAGGATCTGAGGTTTATAAGAAAGAGATAAAAAAGAACATCAAATTTTATTGAGTACAGAATTAACCTCAATTTTCATTGTTAGATCATTCATTCTTCTCACAAGAATTATGTCCCAATCTGGCTTGAAAATGTACAAAGTAACCGGTGAGCATTATCTCAGTTTTATACACGATAAAATCGTCCATGCGTATTTTTGTCACTAATGACACTTGGCAACGCCAAGCCCACCCGTCAAGAGACTGGGAACATAAAGTCGGATAGAGGGCGTCTTCCGTTTATTAACAGAGCACCCTCATACGAAGGTGGAAGTACTACTTTTGGCTAACAGATAGCAGCACCATCTGAATCTTCCAATTTAGATATTGAAATCAGAGAAGACCCATAGCTTGGCTCCAACCACCCCCAGAGGCATTAATTTGGAATGGAAACATGAAGGACATTACGACTCCACATATTTTACGTGCCCCAGTCACCATTAGTGAATACGACGGATCTTCGACTAATACAGGTTTCGAACTCACTACCTTTTGGTAACGGGAACAACGCCCTAACCAACCAGGCCACCATGGCCTCTTTCCTGTGTAAAGAGATGTGTCATTAGTGATCAATTTTATGCAGGATATAGAACTCTTCCACACTGCTCCAATCCTGTGAAATGATTCCTGCAGCAAACCTTTGCTACAGGCAAGGACATCAGTCCTGGTTGAAAGATGGTATGGCTCACCTGGCTGATTTCTATGTTTCGAGCCCACATACAAAACATTTGTCAAATCTTGTATACCGTCAACACTGATTAAACTCAATCCTTAAGTTCCAAAAATTCAATCTTGCACGCAAATTTTAACAAGAGTACTCACGGTTTATCTGGAATATTCGGGAGTTGGTAGCGAGGGAGTATCTGAGTTCAGCAAGAGTTGTAGTTCTATTAATTCGTGCGCATAATGACAAATACCGGTCATCGGTACGTTGGCCGTCCTTGGCTGAACTACCTGGGTGGGCCGCGGTGGCCTGGTTGGTTAGGGCGTCTTCTTGTTACCAAAAGTTAGTGAGTTCGAATCCCAGTTTAGCCGAAGATCTGTCGTGTTCACTTATGGCGACTGAGACACGTAAAATATGTCGGGTCGCAATGCCTTCCATGTTCCCATTCCAAATTAATACCTCTGCGGGTGATTGAAGCCAGGCTATGGGTCTTCACTGGTTTCAATCTCTAAATTGGAAGATTCAGATGATACTGCCATCTATGAGCCAAAAGTCGTACTTCCACCTTCGGATGAGGATGCTTATTCAAAAACGGAAGACGCTGTCTCTCTGAATTTATGCGTCTAGTCTCTGACGGGCGGGCTTGGCGTTGCCAAGTGTCATCAGTAACAACAACATTCTAGGTGACGAACCTCTGGTTAGAAATTATTGCCGAAGTCTATGAATCACAGACTGTCAAACATATAGCCACTTCTCTCAGACTTTGTCCTGCCTCTAGACTCCTAATATCTCACGATCGAAATTGTTCAGTGAAATGAAGCCTGAAGGCCATTGCTACAATTTCATTACGACAAATTTCTTATCTCAGAAAAGAAACGACAATTACCGCCTTTTTCTGAGGCGTCCATTTTTATGCTCTTCGCAAATGACGTATTCCGACAACAGTAGCACTATTTTGCATAAACTCACTTTGTTTAGGTCTTTTCACTTAACAGCATATTCAAATTTCATTGGCTTATTTTTTGGAAAACTAACGCTAATTTTGTGATTTTTCTTAAATTTTGATAATTATTGTGTATATATTAATAAAGGAATTAGTTCACTTTTCTAAACTATTTAGTGAAAAAACTCGTCATTTTCCTTCCGTTTATTTTAAAAATCTTTTTTTAAGACATTGAACCATGCATCTCCATATATAATCTAAACATACCAGTTTATTTGTTTCAGCAAACTTATATTTATGTGTTGTTCACACATATATAGGCCACTAACAAAATATATCATATCATTCTATGTATATATATGTTGCTATTAACAAACATGTTAACGTTTTAGCTCTGAAATTTTCTGATCTTTTTTTGGTTCATTATTAATGCGAGTAACAATCTACACTCAAATTCAACTTCATATGTTTAATTTTTCAATTAATGTTAACATGACAAGTCTTCAGTTTTTTTGGTATATTTTATCGTGTACTTTTTAAGCTCATTTATATCATCATTCAAATTTTTCGATTCATCAATTTTATTTAGGTTTCTTTCTCACTTGATGAATGTTTTATTTTTCAGTTTTTATTCTTAAAAATGTAATTGTTATTTAGGATTGTTAATAACAGATTTAATCAGATTTTAGTTGGTTATATTGCTAGTGCTTTCAATTTTTTGGATATGATCATCAATAAAATTGGAGAAAAAAAAAACCACAATTTTAGACATGTTTAGTTTAATATATATTGTATATATTAATTTTTGAGATTTTTTACCATTAAATTGTAGAGTATATAGAAAAATCACATTCAATAGAGAGTTGACAGTGAAACTAGTAAAAGCAAATAAGCTATATTTTCCATAAACGACAATAATTTTGTTTATTTAATAGCAAATTTGAGTAAGAATTATCTACTATTTTTATTAAAATCGATATGCTCTTTAATTCAGATTGTTCTAAAGATTTAAATTCTTCTATTAAATTACATTATTTTAAATAAATATCACACATGTTTTGGGTGTATTTAACAATGGCAAAAGAAATTTTATATAGAGATTTTTTAATCACTTTATTAAAATTACTCATCATAATGTAATAATATATTCATGAAACATTTCGCACCACAAAATATTCAAAGAATTATATCAACTACTCTGTTATTTCAATTGATTTACATTCTAAAAAAAAGTTCAGTCTTCCATCATTCGCCAAAAAGTCTAGCTGATATTGTAATCTAGTTTATATCTAGTTGTGAAAATATTTAAATTTCCTTTCATTGCAAATTTTAAAAAACAAAATTAAAATTTTAGTTAATTTTTAAAATATAAATAATATTTATGAAGAAGAAATTATGTATTCAGTTTCAGAAGTCAGTTGAAAATTCCAGATTTCTTGATCTCGGAAAAAAAAAAAAAAAAAAAAAAAAAAAAAAGAATCAAATTCTATGAAGCCGTACGAATTTTGAGTTATTAATTGACATAAAAAAATATAATTTTAAATATTTTTTTTATTATTATTTGTATGACTGAAATTGAATTATGTCTACCTCATTATATTTATATATTATATTAATTAACAATATAGTTAATTGTTTCAAATTATTGTTATTGACAGTTGCATTTACTGACAACTATTTTAATCATTTAACTTGTCAACATCTTTATTGAAATATCGATACTTATAACACATAATATTATTTAATTTATTTTAATGCATGAAAATGACTGTCAATATAATCTTGTTCTTCATATTTTTACTATATATATGCAATATTTTTATTATTTATACAATTATATGCAATAATAATTTACTATATGCAATATTTTTGTTATTTATTGAGTATTTTCATTTTACTGACGCATTTTGCATTTCCTACAATATTTTGCAGAAAATGCAAAATAATTTAATAATTGCAGAATATTCTAATTACTGTTTTGAAAATTAATTTTGTTCTCATATCATCAAACTTCGGGTTACATTTCTAATTATTTATATTCGCTTATGTTCATATTTAATATTTTATAACCTTAATTATTTTGTATGATTACATAATATTTAAGAGATTTATAATTAAATTTCATACAATTTATTAGGAAACATTTGAGTAATTTATTTCGTCATATAATATGTACTTCTAAAATAATATCATTTATTAATCAAGCGGAATATTGTTATTATTTTTATTTGAATGCATTATGTGGTACACATTATGTAATTATATTATGTGTAAAATCAGTAGGTATGTAAAACATTTTATTTATTCATATTTTATTTTATAAGGCTAATTAAATAAACTTGTTGTTGTTTTTCATCACATCCATACATTCGTTTATTATATTATTTAGTAAGTGGAATCTAATTAAATATTTACAAAAATTCTTATTTATAATTTAACAATAGTTATTATGACATATTTATTTCAATGTATTAAATTTTATGTAAAACCTAATTAAATGAATAGCATCTTTGTGATGTTTTTTGTATTCATTTATATCATTACAGTGCATTTTTTATACTAAATTATTTAATAAAAATCACATATTTTTGGTAAAATTTATCTTATTAAGAAATTTTACATTTGCATAAATGTAAATAACATTTTTCTAAAACTAAAATTTAATTTGTGCTTCATTTTTTAAACTTTTGTTTATTTATTTTTTAATTTAACGAATATTTATTAAATAATATTATTTCTACATGGTGTATATTAATACCATCTTTCATATTACATTAAATAACAAAAGAAAAAAATAATAATAATAATAATTTCTTTTCTTTTACTATGAGAAATATAAAACGAAACCATAATTTTTAATGAGTATATGTAGAATATATTTATTAACATATTTGTGCATTTGGTGTTATTTTGACCATAAACTAAAATTTCAAAAGTAATAAATAATTTTTTTTATTATGCCATATATAGAAAGAAACCATAATTTTGTATATATGTCAAATATATTTATTAATATTACATTGTGTATTTGGTGTTATTTTGACCATAAACTAAAATTTCAAAGGTAATAAATAATTTTTTTAATATGCGATGTATAGAAAGAAACAATAATTTTTAAGGTTTATATGTCGAATATATTTATTAATATTATATTGCGTATTTGGTGTTATTTTGAACATAAACTAAAATTTGAAAGGAATTAATGCTAGCCCCATAAAAATTTAATACAATCAATAATTTTGAAAGTAATCTCAAAATATTTTTCGTAAATTTCAAGTATTTTTGTGGTTTAATTATGTAATAGATGCATTATTTATTAATATTATATTGTGTATTTAGTTTTATTTTGACCATAAACTAAATTTAAAGTAGTTACAATCAATAATTTTGAAAGTAATCTCAAAATATTTTTTGTAAATATCAAATATTTTGTGGTTTAATTATGTAATAGATGCATTATTTATGACGAAATTCCATTTAATTCTCTAATATAAAATAAACACAAACACATTTCATCGCTCACACATTTATTGATGAAAATTTTTATATATAAAACAAAAAAATCTCATAATATGCATTCTTTATGGTACACAGAAAGTTCTAGGATAAATAGACTATACAAGTTCTCCTATGAGTAACTTAGTTTTTACCACAGTTACAGTTAACTATTTTTTTTCTCATGAATACGGCTTAATTCTTCCACAATGTACAATACAGATAAACCATTTTGGGCCTCAGTATGAAGATAACACAAAATTTGAAGAAAAAATAACGCGGTAGGTAAACACCATAGGAAACACACATTTGCAAAGGTAAACACAATATAAGTCCACAACAAAGGAGAAAGTTTTAATGAATAGTTCGAATGCAGATTCTGGTCAGTTCTTCTCTCTGAAAAGATAAAAAAAAAAGTCATTAGAACTATGAAAAAATTAATTAATGAGTTTTATCTTTATATTGTTTTTGAAACATTAAAAAATTAATTTTTCTACAAGCTTCGATAGATATAAGTAAGATAAAAACTGATGGAATACATTATCCGGTCATCAAATATAAGGAATTGTATTTTAATAATTAGTTTTATATTGTCATAATTTTTTGAAATTACATATTTTAACACTTTGCTACATTAAATATTAGTTTGGGGAAAAAGAAATCCATTATCTTTACGTGAACTGTATGTAACTTCTTTTGGATTCATTTTGTAAAAAGGTTTAAAACAGCTTTCATGTAGATTTTTAGGTTTTGCGCGTTACGACTGCTGACATGCAATTAACTTCGATCATTTTTGATATTTTATAGACATTTTCGACGATGCTGTATCCACATGCGAGGTGCATCTCTAGCATCAAAAATACCCGAACCGAATCCACGAAACAAAAATTGTGCGTAACTGGTTGTTACAGTCTTATATAGGACGATAAACACCTTTCACAATTTTAGCCACCCGGCTATCTTTTTCGCCGTTACAAGAGAAAAACGAAAATGTATCGAATTTTCAGTTTGTTGTCTTCCATTTTTAAGACCTTGTACTCGTAACTGCATTAATCAAACAAAAAACCGCAAGAGAATATTTTAGTGTCAAATGTCACCTTTCCAACGAGCATAAATCTGAAATTGTTTGATAGATATCTCACAAGATATCGATCACTACAGACGTCTACCGAAAAAATAATGGATTACTTTTTCCCCAACCTAATATTAATAAGCCATGGAATCCTTAAATTCAATAATAATTACTTAAACTTTAATGGCGAACATTTTCCAGGTATACTAATTTCAATAATTATAAAAATGTGTTTCAAAGCACAAAACAAGAAAAAGGTCACAATTAAAATTATGAAGATTACGTGATTTGAAAATAATCGATTTACTACTCGTTTGTGATAAACTTCTGTGGTAACTAATCAAAAATTATTTGACTAGAACTCACGGGGTCATAAAATTAAACTACTGCCCTTAATTCAATTTAAAAAGCAAATATAATAAAAAATAACACCAGGAGGCATAATGCAAATATATGCATTCGAAAAAACAAATAATTCATATCTTGAGCTATAGCGGTCATTTTTTTCAACTACCGAAAACAAACATAAATAAAACTGGAGCTGTAGGCAGCGCAGCCAAACACCGAGAAGAAAATGAAACAACGCTGTCGGCTGAAGCAATAAACAACTAAACTCATTTCCGAAGACAGGGCCATTTATTCAAAACACCGACGCGATTCGGTAATGTTTTAAGTGATCAAAAGTCGTAACGGTAATTCACAAAACTTAAGCGGAAGAATCGTATAAGCTTAAGAGAAAAACTTAGGCGAAAAAAAAGTAAAAATCATTTAATTTTTGACTGAAAACGATTCTTGGCGAGAACTAATGAAATTACAGGGGGCGCGGCAAACGAGGCCACTTTCTCGAGAACTATTAAACATATGTTTGTCATCTTTCCAATTTGGAGCTTTTGAACATGGAAAGCATTTAATCGGCAGAACTTCTTTCTGACTTTTCGAATAATTGGATTCCATCTTCCTTCCAAACGAAACAGTCCATCGCTTTATTGATGTCATATGACGGTGTTCCAATATTTTATTAGTGGGGTTCGCATTTTATTTTTTCGTCTGCTTTTTAATAGAAGATTTTTTTTATTGTTATTATTTTCCTTTTCCAATTCTCATTTTTGGAGCAGACTGTGGTTTTGCTGTTGTTATATACATATATATGTGAGTGTGTTCTCTCTTTTTATTTTATTCCATTCCAGTTGTGTATCCCAGCGTTTTCTTTTTTTTTTTTTTTTTCGTTCCATTTAAGCTGCAGCCACTCCTCTACCACCCCTTCTTCTATCGGTTCCATTTCCTTCGAATAAAAGTCATCAACTAAAATCGCGGAGTTCCTTTTGTTATTTATACGTTTTAACTTGATGCTTCTGTTTTCGACTTTTGTTTGGAGTCAACTGAATTTCCGAACAAAAAAAAAAAAAAACAGTTCTGATATCTCATATTAGTTGGAACATTTTGAACTGCCGCTTTTTTTGAGAATGGAAAAAAAAATAATAATAACATATTGAATTCCATTCTATTTGGTCCACCCCTTGTAAGACTGTTCTTAAAAAATAAATAAAGAATGGGGGGGGGAAACATGCCCACTTTGTAATGGATTTGAGATTTCAAAATTAAGCTATCTGTGTTTTCGTTTTTTTCTTCCTCTATTTTATTTAGAATAATATTGCCGAGGGCATGCTTTTTATGATGTTACTCTTATAGAGGGGAGAAGAAATTACGGTTTTTATTTCCGAATGTGCCCATTCTTTTTTTTTTTCGGCACGTGAGCATGCTGTAACGTGTGCCAATCGGGCAGATTCTGACTCAACCGTCAAATTCTGGAATTGCTTCCGTCAGCATCAGATGATAGCGTATCAATCACGGCGAAATCGCAGGACGATGGCGCCGTGGACTTTTCAGTCATAATAATGATGGAGCATTCACAGAGCGGTCGATAAAATCATTCCGCAGTGTGGTCTGCTTTCAATTTTGAAATAAAGTTTATTACATTAAAAATATATTCAATAAATCGTTTCCTATACGATAATCGATTTCAGAGTAATAATAGTAATGATGTCAAATAGAATTGGAAAGAGGAAATACTTTTATAAACAGTAAGATATTTATTGAACTGATATTTTGAAAGTATTCCAGAGAATACCAATGGAATCCAGCTATGATACGAATTTGATATACATTTATTTAGTCTTTAATTTAAAAGTACTGAAAACACAATTACTTATACAAAACTAAAATTCTAAAACAAAACAAAAATAAAACAAAAGAATTTTTTTGCAAGATTAAAAAAAACCATATGAGAATAAAGTTTAAGTATCAAACGAAATTCATGTTTAAATACCCAACTGAACTTAATGCTGAGGTGGTTAGCAGGGAAAAACGTACCTCTGGGGCCCAGCAACCAGCTGGAAGATATCAGGTTCGATACCTGGACAAACCAAAGAAACGAAGTCAGCTACATTTAGTGCTTTTGGTAAGCACTAAATGTAAATGTAAAGTTAAAGAAATAAGCGGTAACATATAGCTATAACCTATAATTATGCTCAATGGAAATTAAATATATGTTTTGTTGTTGTTGTTGTCGTGTGCCAGCCAGGCTGGCAATTTGGGGTGCGCTGCTCCGCTTTTCCAACTGAACCATATTTGGTGTGGAGTCCGACTTCCTCAGCACACACATGCCATAGGTACCCGTTTATAGGGTAGGCAACCATTCACACACAAAGAAAGGACAAAGACAAGAAAGAAAGTACATCCATGCCTGAGCCAGGATTCGAACCCAGATCCCACCCATCTGTAGTCAGGTATGCTAACCACTAGACAGGTTGGACGGCAAATAAAATATATGTTTTGATCAACGGGTATAAATTTAACAATGTTATGCAAGATTAAACGATTGATTAAAGATTTAAAAGATTGTGAACTGGCATGTGATGATCATCAAAATATATAATTAAAATTATTAAGTAATATATTATCAAGATGAAAATGTTAAAATACTTATATAGATCTGAAAATATAACAACAGCCTCACGACTTTTGTCTTCCTTAAGGAATACTAATCTTTAGATCCTTAAAAAAATTACGAGTGTAAAATACTCAACAATTGTTACCCTCTCTTAAAAACATTCGACGAGATATTCCATTTAAATCAACTTATTTACCACAAATGAATGTCAATCTAATGTTCAGCAATTAATATGTGAGTTTACCCTTTCATCTGATCTTATACCAAATATATTCGAGTAATAGTTATTTCCAGCACTTTCAACTGGAACAACTCTTTTATTGACTGTACGTAAAAGGAAAAATAAACTCTTGAACTCATCCAACTCAGCTTCCACTCCTTTCCTACAGACACTCAGAGTTGCTCTAATAAATCGGATTAAATCAAGAACCCAGGAACGCTTTTCTCTCGGACGATAATAGATTCCGAATGAAAGTCCGAATGCCATTGTCGAACAACCCCCTGTAATGAGAAGAGCCCGCCTCGAGAGTCCTCCCTCGGCCCGTCCAGGAATTTTCCTTTTGTCCGGGTGTTACAGGATAGCCCGGACTGTTGAACAGGATGAACACTGTAAATATCATTACTGGAGATTATGCCCGAAATCCACGAGGCGAACAAGACACTGAAAATACTGGAAAAAGAATTTCGTATTTTGGTCCTGAAGTATCGTATCTTATTTCCATTTATTCTTCACCGTGTGCGGACAAATATATGTTCTCGGTATGGAAATAAATTTAAAAATGACGGAAAAATTAATGAATATATTTTCTCGGTAAGCTATTTATATAAATATGTTGCGTGATATAAATCAACGTACAAACACAGATTTAGCTATAGAATAACAACCGAATTTTATATTTCTTAAAAGAAACAACGATATATCTCATCAGAATCATAAACATCTGGCGATATTCACGTTCACTTGACAAAATATCGCACGGTGACAAATATTTTGTTCATAAATATTGTAAATATTCAACGATAGTCTAGAATTTTCATGTTATTTCAATTTATTCCTTATAGTATGCTTACAAAAATTCGACTTCAAATAGAAAATTAGTTGGAAAATGAGAGAAGAATGAATATATAGAAGATTCAAAAAATTTATTTATTACTTAATGGTTAAGTAACACAATGTGGTTAACTTATAAAGCAAAAAATAACAAATAATATTCATTTTCCATAAAAATATTGAAAAAACTTATCTATCATCTTATCTATCTAGAACTTATTTATATTAAACTAATCTAGAATTTCAGCTGAAGTTCGATTTACTTAAAAAAATGAACGTTATTTTGAAGACTGTTTGGTATTTTACAAGTATTTAACGGATATTTTACTTATCAAATTTAACGCTAGTCTAGCCTCCCACCCTGTCTAGTAGTCAGCGTGCCTGATTGCGGATAAGGGGTCCTGGGTACGAATCCCGGTTCAGGAATGGATGTACTTTCTCTCTCTCCTGTCTTTGCCCTTTTTTATGTATGTATGTATGTATGTATGTATGAATGGAACACTATAAATGGGTACTTATAACATATGTGTACTGAGGAAGTCGGACTCTACACCAAATTATGGTTCAGTGTGAAAAAGTGGAGCAGCACACCTCATATCTACAACTTAGCTGGCATTCGGGGAAAAAAAAAAAAAAACGATAGTCTAGAAATATATATATATATATATATCATATATTGTACATTATTTTTCACCATAACTTTAAGAAACGCATGCTCTTTTTCAATACAAAGTCTAAAAATAACATACAGATTAATATATATTATTTTTTCAATAAATTATTTAAATAAGACTCACACAACACAATTACATTTAAAATTAAATATAGAAAAATATATTCATTTTTCTTTAAAAGTATTAAGAAAGCGAAACTTCATCAAGCTACAAGAACACTAACCGAATTTATAAATATATCAGCAATAAATCAGCACAATCAAAAACATCTGACGATATTTACGTTCACTTAAAAGTACCGGATGGTGACAAATATTTTCCATATGAATCACTCCAACGATAACGCGTATAACAAATCACTAGTAATAGAAGATTATAAATCACTCGGAGTTATTGTTTTGAGAAAACTCAAAATAACTTTTCCTTTCAGAAAATATGAATCATTCTTGAGAATTGATACTATATAATACAACTTTTCATAATATTTCATAAACTCAATGAAATAAATTTTATTTAATGTGTGCGCTCGAATGGTATAATTTATCTTATTTCATATATAGTGTTGCCACACGAGCTTAAATGAAGAATGAAGTTATATCTGTCCTATCACTAAATTCTGTCTGCAAACAATTTTGATTTTTATTATCATTTCATATATTATTTAATAGTCGATCATTTTGAATGATGTCAGTATCCCTTGCAGTTTTTAATGTTGTATAAATTTCTCAATCTTATTTGACATTTTGAAATTAACATATTAGTCTGGGGAAAAAGTAATCCATTATATTTTTGGTAGACGTCTGCAGTGATCGCTATCTCGTGAGGTATCAATCAAACAATTTCAAATTTATGCTCATTGGAAAGGTGACATTTGACACTAAAATATTCTCTTGCGGTTTTTTGTTTGATTCATTCAGTTACGAGTACAAGGTTTTAAAAATAGAAGACAACAAACAGAAAATTCGATACATTTTCGTTTTTCTTTTATAATGGCGAAAATGCTAACCAGGTGGCTAAAATTGTGAAGGGTGTTTATCGTCCTATATATGACTGTAACAACCAGTTACGCACAATTTTGGTTTTGTCGATTCCGTTTGGGTATTTGGATGCTAAAGATGCACCTCGCATGGATACAACATCGTCGAGAATGTCTATAAAATATCAAAAATTATCAAACTTGACCACATGTCAGCAGTCGTAGCTTCGCACAAGACATAAAAATCTACATGAAAACTGTTTTAAACCTTTTTACAAAGCGAATCTGAAAGAAGTTACAAAAAGTTCACGTAAAAATAATGGATTTCTTTTTCCCCAATCTAATATAAAGTGTTGGTGATGGGAATTTTTGTTTTTCAGTATTACCTTTTGGAGAAATAAATGATTTATTATAATTTAGAATTGTTTCAATTTAAATATTAAACGGACAGGACAAAATTAATTCCAAGTAGTTTCTAAATATCATTTTAAATTATTCTAATCTTAAAATTTACTGTAAATAAACAATTCAAATAATTCGCAGTTTGATCTTGAAAGTGATTCAAAAGAGTTCATTTTTAAACCTTATACTTTTATTTTCTTTATAAAATAATTAAAAAAATATCGACGATCCTATCAGGCTACATTCTAATTATTGCGCACTTAAGCCTTCTACATCGGCAACAATTGAAAAAAGAAAATTCATTTGTACATCCAGCTTAACAATGGGACCAACAAAGAGGAAAACTTTAACAAATGAAAGACTAATTTCCCCGCGCAATTCTTTAAGGAGCTATAAGGTGCAAATTTTTTCCGCAACCCCTTTCGCAGGGACGTCAAAGAAGAACTTAATTAAGAGACGTAAGATAGCATGTGGAAATGAAATGGCATTTTTCCGAAACTATACCCTTTAATAAAGGTTATTACGTATGAAACGAGACGATAATTACAGAGTTAAGAACCCTTTATTAGACCCGAGAGATATTCTTGTGATAATGTTTGTAATTGGTTTCGCCCTACGTAATTGGTCCACGAGGGATCATAACTTATTAGAATTTCATATTTGCTTTTCCAAATGAGGCATTATCAAAATGACTGGACTGTAAAAATGCATTAAAACGTAATTTTTAAGAAGTTCCTCCACCATTTTACAAAATGATGGGATATTAATTGTTAATAAAAAGTAAAATGTTCTCAGAACGTAATCCACAGAATAGTATTCAATGGTTCCATCCTTTGATACTAGTACAGTTAATGTACAAAAAGTATTAATAGAGCAATTGTTAATAAAAAATAAAATGTTCTTAGAACGTAATCCACAGAATAGTATTCAACGTTTCCATCCTTTGATACTAGTACAGTTATGATACAAAAAGCATTAATAGTGTAATTGTTAATGTAAAGTAAAATGTTCTTAGAACGTAATCCAGAGAATAGTATTCAATGTTTCCATCCTTTGATACTAGTACAGCTATGGTACAAAAAGCATTAATAGAGCAATTGTTAATATAAAGTAAAATGTTCTTAGAACGTATCCACAGAA
>JAPDSC010059293.1:67488-77656 GCA_026290005.1 Latrodectus geometricus
CTAGTACAGCTATGGTACAAAAAGTATTAATAGTGCAATTGTTAATAAAAAGTAAAATGTTCTTAGAACGTAATCCACAGAATAGTATCCAACGTTACCATCCTTTGATACTAGTACAGTTACAATATAAAAAAAAATACTAAATAAAAGAAAAAAATGTGATGGTATAAATTTTTTTCAATAAATAGGATAATAAAGCTGTTTTAAAACCATTTGGTAATCAACAATAAAAACAGACTTCCACAGAAGGTTCAGGAATAATTAGAATAGTAGTATGAATGTTTCCATTCTTTGATACTAGTACAGTTATGGTACAAAAAGTATTAATAGTGCAATTGTTAATAAAAAGTAAATCCATGGCAGCCTCTGAACTAATTACGCCTTCATTTGCAAGATGTGACTGTTGAGCAACACACATACCAAACCAAAATTTCCATGCGCTTTACTCGATCAATGATAAAGCACCTAACAAAATATATATCGGCTCAGATTTACTATATGGTCACTCTTGGCGCGATTTTCCAAAGTTGGCGACAAATAACATTTTCTGGCAACCCAACCAATTCTGACTAATCATAGATGAGGGATTCTGACCAATGAAAAATGGTGGATTCTGACAAAATGGGAACCGACCAATGAAAATTGGAATATTCTGTTTATTTACAAACCTCGCTTGTGCAGATTGGAGAGATTTTTGCGATTTTTTTGAAAAAGTTGCCAAGAGAGACCGTATTGTAAATTTTTACCTAAATAACATTTGCTAGTAATAGTCAGTTTCTAACTAAAGTACAAAGATATTGGTCAAGTAAATCTCCAATTTAGCAACTTGGAGTTCAAAGTTTGCAGTGCTTCGAAATCCATTTTAAATCGTAACTTTGGCATACTTCGATATAGTAAAATAGCGACGGAACTATATGAAAAACTATCACGTGAATTTAATAAAGGTATTGAATTTCAATAACAATAATAGTTAGTATTGAACCCTGTTAAGATAATCTCCTATTACTATATTTCATGTACTTTCAAAGTTGTAATCGTTTAGAACAATGTTTTAAATGCTTATGTAATCTCTATATTTACAACTTAATTTTTTACATACACTTATTCTTTTAATTAGTTAAGCATTGTTTTCTTAAAAAACGTTATTTGATGTACAATTAGATTAATAAATAATTAACTACTTTAAATAACAATAGGAATTTTATTTGGTAAGACAACAACAGCTATTTGTAGTTCCTTCGAAATAGCATTACATATAACATTCCCAAATATTTTCCTATTTGTTTAGCGAAAACAATATCACCAAAATTCACTTCAAACCTAAAGCTCTTACGAAAAGACGATACCATTTTTCATTTATCTCAAGAAAGAAAAAAAAATGACATAAAAGACAAAAGCAAACTAATTCGAAGATACGCGAGATGGAATTTCCTCGAGGGGCAAAAATCCTTGTCAAACTTATGAAATTCCGCGTTCTACGTTTAATTCGATAGAAACTCTTTATCAATCTTTTGGAAAAATTAAATGACATGGGGCAAAAGCAGAAAATTTTATCCAGAAGATATAATAAAAACATCTGTAATAGAAAACTGACTTTTCTTCAAATATTCATGGCGAAATTGATAGTTTTAATGATTCGAAGAATACTTTTGACATTGTTTTCTTCTTTAATGAAACAATATTTTAAACTAACAATCTTTTGTGGTAAAAATACTGTAATTGCTAGAATTTGTTTAATTTATTTCCAAGGTTTTCGGTTTTACTACGATTGTAAATTATTAAAATGAAGGTAATAGATTAATTCAATAATCTAACAATAGAATTCTGTTTTTAACTAAGTGTTTTAAAACTCTTATTTCAAAATGAAAAAATTTTTGCACCATGGTCTTTAACAATCAGTCACAACATTGTTGTACTTTTCCATATTAAAAATGTTTTAAATAAACTTTTTTTTAAACAATCAAAGCATTATATCTAAAGATTGGTTAATTGGTTGAGTTTTGTGGCGCAAAGTTTAAAAAGGACAAGTGGTGCCAAAAATTAAATCGAAAAGACATCCTAACTCAAGTATAATGTTAAAAATTTAAAGTACAAAAATAAATATGTATACCTCAATTAAAATCTAAATAAGTATAAATGATAGAAAATAAAATGAAAATTCACAAAATTTAAATAAATAGAATAAAACCTATTGCCTTTAAAAAGGCATAAAGTTTTCTGAGAGATGCATTATATCTAAAAGTTTGAATTTGATTTGTATATAATACTCATTTAAGTTTCAAATATTATTTCAATTGTAATATATAAAATTAACTTTTAAAAAATTGATAAATGCTTTTTGAGTGATCTATTTTTCAAGATATGTTTATGTTAATCATGCAAAAAATATGCATAAATTATGCAATTATATTGAAAAAAATAGACACCACATTCACAATTTTCATAAGAATATGTAATGATGCATTCAACATTAATACTCCCAAATATCAATTGCAAAGACTAAAAGAAAATACCTTTTTTTTAAATAAACAATATGATTAAATATACGACAAAAACTGAATAAACTAATGATTTTTGAAGAGACGATTGTCGCCTCCTTTTGTTCATGAAGAATGACATGTCTGTTGGTCACGTGCAGCTGTATTCTGACTATTCATTCAAATGTCATTAGAAAACATAAACAAAATAAGTGGCTAATTTTTGTATTTTTAGTTCAGTCAAAACAAATATTTATTCGAAGTTAGGGTGTATTCAAAAGCTTGGTTCGCTTTCATAAAATTGTACACGTGTGTGGACCATTGAATTTGAATATGAATGATTGTGAAAAATAAAACCTGAAAACTTGGCTTTGATACATGTTGTTTTCAGCAATTCAAAGTTCAAGGCATTTTTTTATTTTATTTGAAAGGAGTAATTCCCTTTTGTCATATAACTCAACAATGTACATTTCTTTAAACATATAGTGAAATATTTAATGTATTCATATTTCTTTCATAGGAACAGAAATTATATAAAATAGTACCTAACAAAATATACCGGTAATTTATCAGAAAATATTCTTAAAAGACAGGCATTAATTAGGTTCTTATATATAAATAACGATATTCATTTTCTTTGAATGTTTTCCTATTTATAAACCTAATTTGATATTTTCAGTGAGATTAATATAAAGAGAAAAACGAGATGAACACCTAATATCCGTGTTTGTACTATCTTTAAAAATAAACAAATAAAAAGGTAGCGTTGTTAAAAAAGTTGTATGAATTAACTCTTTTAAACTTTATATTATAAGGGGGGCCAGCTAAATATTTAAGAAATAAAGAGTCGAATGATCCAGGGTAGAAAAACATTTTTTAACCCACCCACAGCACAGATTAACATTACAACAAATATTTCAGTTACATACGGAGAGGTGGTGCATTAGTTGCAATAGTTCACTAAGTTTTGGCACTCACTGAAGAGTTCTACTGCAGAGCAATAGAGGGCGCTAATTGGAAGTTAGAATAGGGGTGCAACAATATAAATAATAAATACTAAGGCTAATTTAAAGGCACAGTGAATGAAAATACATTTCAGGATTTTTATTAACTTCCAATATAATAAAATTCTTTCAACGATAGTAAAGTGAATTCCAATTTTGATAAAAATTAATTTATCAAAAAAAAAAAAAAAAAAAAAAAAAAAAAAACATGTTTCTTAAATAGTAGAGGAGATTTCATACAGAATATAAATATTACAAGGAGTGAGTTTTAAAAAAAAATTGTTTTTAAACTATTCGGTAATGTCATCTCCCAATTTTGTTTGATACAGGACTACAGTAGAAGTCCATTAATCCGGCATCCAACAGTCCGGAATGCCCGATAGTCCGGCATCTCTCCGGAAAATTGTAAAAATTTTGGTTTTCTCCCAAAGTATGTCTGTAAAGGAAATAAAAAAGCTCGAGAGCTATTCGGAAGTTTTCTGAGTGGTTCGAGATCATCCGGAAGCGCTCGGTATTGTTCGGAAACAATTAGCGGCCGGTTAGTCAATAGTAAACATAACTTTTGAAACTGTTTATAAATAAAGTGATTTCCGTTCTAACTGTACACAGGGTGACCATGCTTTCAAAACCTAAGCCTAAATAAAGTGACTCGGATGCCGAAATGGAAGAAAAGGAAAAATCAGCTGGGCAAAAGCTGCAGCTAAATAAGTTTATCTCTTTTGCTGAGGCTAGTACAGTGCTTCAGAAATTATTGATTTCCATATCATTAGAAATGAATTTTAAACTAAACGTCAAAAGTCAAGAAAACAAAAAGACATTCAGGACTTTTTTAAATCTAAGTGAAATATGTTTTACAGTACGTGTACATACATTATATGAGATGTAAAATAAACTTTGTTGTATGTATTTGCATACTGTATTTGTAGTTTAATTATTAACCTATTGTTCTTATAATTACCGTCCGATAGTCCGGAATTTTCGGTAGTCCGGCACCGAGCCGGTCCCGAACGTGCCGGATTATCGGACTTCTACTGTATATCGCTTGTGCACTGTAACGCAAATATTTTGTAATATTGCGTCGTAATATTTTGAAATATAAAACCTTGTAACTTGAGTAAAACTTTGAAATTACAAATTTTGCTATATTTATATCAGAAGTTTTAAGGTAACGAGGAAAATACTCAAAATATAGCAGTATTATCAACATAAAATATAGATAACGTGAAAAGCGTTATTTATTTCGAGAAGGTAATAAACTTTTCAAATTTAAATAAATTGAAGAGGAGGGTGGGAATTAATCTCTTCTAAAAGATATTTCATTAAAGAAAGTGAATAAACTTTATTTTATTTATAGTTATAACTAGCTTCAAAAAAATGGAAACACATCTGGGAATGCTGGATATTTAATAGAACTCATCAATTTTGTTCAACAATATAAAAAATCATATAATATTGAAAAACCATTAAAATTTAAAATTATCTTCAAAACTAACATGCAATTAAATTATCATTATATGAAATATTGGTTATGAAAGACCTGTAAAATTAACTTACCATAGAACATTAATAAGATATATTTTAAGAAAAACATTTTATAATGTTGTTCAACATTGCATTTCCAATATGAAACGACAAAAATATCGACGAATACAAGAAAAATATTGTTCGATATCGTGGCGATCTGAGCCATAAACTTTTCGAAGAAAAAGGGAGGTGGGAAAATATTACATCAAATTAACGTATAACAATAATAAAAAATGGCCTATTTATTTAAAATAAATGCTCGTTTTTTCCAATCCAGTTCACAAAGATGATATATAAATAAAGAAATTTTTCAATAATCATCATCTGCATTTCGAGTAATTTTTCGCAAATAAAGGAAAGGACTTGAGCAACGTCATTAAAAAATGACGCATAAACCTTACCAGAGAGCCAGTCGATATTTAGGGGTTGCAAAATGTAACAGATTTAATACAGATTTTTGTTAGCACCCCCTTTTCTTCCTTTCAAAGTAAGTAAAAAGGAAATAAATTGCGTGTGTTAAGGTAATAACATTATTAAAATTGGAAATGAGGTTGCAAAAGATTTGTTTTCCATAAAACGCTGTATCTTTACAAGGCAGAATACTTGTAATTTTCATGAATTTTTATGAGAGTCTCGAGGAAGAAAATTTTTAGGAGTGCTTCGATAGGATTTGCAACGTTTCACAACTGGATTTTTTTTTTTTTTTTTCCTTTTCTTTCTTTGCAGATTTGAAAAGAATTTTTATGGAATTAGCGGAGATAAATTACCAGGTAAAACTAGTGATCCACTATTCAAGTTTATCGCAATTTTCAAGATAAATTGCAGGGAAAGCTTTTTCTCGTTATGGACTTTTTCCTTCCTAAATTAATAAAGTAAATGACTTTTCTGTGTGCATCAGATATACATTTTAACTAAGGCAAAGTCCATATCAGCTTCTTTGCTAAAATAGATTGAATTTATAATCAGCGACATTATTAATAGGCAGCGTTTCTAATCATCTCTTGGCTGATTTTATGTAGATTCACTATAAATAATAGATTTTCATTCAGTCATATAAGTTTGGGGAAAAAGTAATCCATTATTTTTTTCGGTAGACGTCTGTAGTGATCGCTATCTCGTGAGGTATCTATCAAACAATTTCAACTTTATGCTCATTGGAAAGGTGACATTTGACACTAAAATATTCTCTTGCGGTTTTTTGTTTTATTAATTCAGTTACGAGTACAAGGTTTTAAAAATAGAAGCCAACAAACAGAAAATTCGATACATTTTAGTTTTTATTTTATAATAGCGAAAATGCTAACCAGGTGGCTAATATTCTGAAAGATGTTTATCGTCCTATATAAGATTGTTATAACCAGTTACGTACAATTTTTGTTTCGTCGATTCCGTTTGGGTATTTGGATGCTAAAGATGCACCTCGCATGGATACAACATCGCCGAGAATGTCTATAAAATATCAAAAATTATCAAACTTGACAGGATGTCAGCAGTCGTAGCTTCGCACAAGACCTACAAATCTACATGAAAGCTGTTTTAAACCTTTTTACAAAGCGAATCCAAAAGAAGTTACATAAAGTTCACGTAAAAATAATGGATTTCTTTTTCCCCAACCTAATATATAATTTCAAAATCCCACTGATTACGATTTAATTTTACAAAGTATTTTAGGCCCTAAAATGTACAATTCTTGACGGAAAAGATGCGATTAGAAACAAAATAATTATAAAACCTCATAGAACTTTTCACTGCGTACTACACCGATGAAACAAACTGGAAATGAAAATGAACGAATAATAAATTTCATTCTAAATATAATCATGGCAGATTGAATAAGCTAAACTATCCTTATGTTAACAGCCGATGGAAAAGTAAAAGAAAATTGCGAATATGATTAAGAAAGTGTTTCCATCACATTTAATTCCTCCCGAGATCGAGATTTATCAATTAATTTCCGAAAATACGGTGCAAGTTAGAATATCAGCTTTCATTTCTTTTCGTGAGAATTCCCTTATTAAATGCACCAACGAATACGAGGCAAATAAAACTATAACAGCGTAAACGAGAAACTAATAAATACCGCTCCTGTGTTAAGCAATAAAAATAAAAGCAAATTTAATGATAGGCTTCTGTTACCGGAGTTATTTTTTTCCCTTATTCAAATGCCAGCTAATGATCCGAAAATTTCGAGATTAACGCAAAGCATCCGAAATTGGCGGCAATTTGGCGAGTTTTCGAGAATGGTCCTCGCTCTGTAGCTGTGTTTTGGTTAACTTCATTTTGTTCCTTTCTCAGTTCGATAATTCTCAAAATCAAATAATAATGAAGTTTTAAGTTCTCCCTTTTGCTATTTTCACTGCGACGAGTTGTTGATTGCAATGAGAACATTTAAAATGTAACGATTAAAAATATTTTTGTTACGGTGTACTGTTTTTGTTAATTTAGTTATTAAAATTTAATTTAAATCGGTGGCAATCGTTTTTATTAAATATATTTATTTTAATTAACCCTAAGCAATGAAAAATAATTTATTCATTGTTTAATTATTTTGTTTCTTTAGATAAAATTACTTTTTAATTAAAATTAACCACTAATTACTGAATGGCAAAAAATTAGAAATTAATATTAATTTCTATCCAGTTACAAAGTGCATTATTTAAAAAACAATTGTAATTTCCTCATAATTATAAAAAACATTTTTGGCATTTAATTTAAAAATTTTAATGGAAAACTTAAAACCTATTTTTTTAAGAGATTTTTAAATCCAACACTAGAGGAGTGACAATCAACGAATAACGTTACTGTTTTTTCGTATAAAATCATAGAAATAAGTTTTTTTTTCTTAAATTTGAACAAATTTTAACTTGTTAATAGCTTGTAATGTATGGTTTTGTAGAAAAATGGAATTGTTATACTATTTGACGACCGTATTTATGATTCTTTAAAATGAATGCTACGAATCTTTTGAAACTATAAGAGATATAGAAAAATTTGTAAAAGAAGGAATAATTTGGCGTTTTATCATGGCTTATTGCGATAGGACACCGCTTTATAGATCGAAAGGTCGAACAACGAGCAATAGATGTTGCGAATTTTCAGGGTTTCCAGCTTGTGACACGTGAATACAACCCACTATCTAAATAAGAAACTCCTACCGGAAGCCATTTACAAGGTCATTAAAATGTCTAACAGCCATTAGGGGACTCGCAGCCTGGTGTCGAAAAAAAGCAATAATTATGTCTGATATAAATGAAGGAGTAATGTTTTATTCATTCGATTAATTATTAATGTTATTACTATTAATTATAAAAATTATCAAAATTTAAAAATGGCGGTGAAGAAACAGAAACAAGTATTTTCCTTTGTGCGAGGATTCCATTTGTTGATTTCACATTACAATTGCGGATAAATTATAGTTTACAAATAATTACATAAAAATAACTAGAAAAAATATTCAACCAAATGTTCCGATTTAAAAAAAAAATTTAACACGTTAAATTTACTAAAGGCACTACTCGATGATTACGTAATTGTTTCTACAACGGAGAACATTCACAATAACAACTTCTTTCTTATCTATGAATTTATCTTCTTATCCTACAACAAAGGAAATTGTTCTTCAAAATTACATCTCTATTTCAAGTAACGACATTTCACTGTAAAACACGAACAAAGCCACTACAAATGGAGCACGCAAGATCGAGCAAGTACATCAAGCAAGTAATAATCCACGATGGCGCTTCTCTGCGAAAGGTAGGTAGGAAAAAAAAACCATCCCGTTGAAAGAAAAAGAGACGTACGATTACGATCCTTTGTACCATATCCTAAACAAAAAAAAAAATATCAAGATTAAGTTTTGGAAAGGAAAAAAAAGAATCTAAAAAATATATAAATGCTCCGTTTCCCACAGTTCCTCTTCAAGACACTGGCCGGCTAAAAAAAAAATGGCGAAGAACCCATCCGAAGCAGGAATTTTAACATTCGGAAAACGACTTCACACTTCTCGGTATCAATGGACGGTGCGAAGAGATGCTCATGATGGGGGTGGGGGATGATGAATGATGATCAGAGCTCGATGGATGGCGTCATGCCCGCCCTCGTGAGCAAGAAGAAGGATGGAGGAGAGAGAAGCCCTTTTTTTTCAGCGAGGAGTCAATAATAAACACGAAAGGAAAGGTACTTTGAAAGGTCATTAGTTCCTGACGAGTTGTTTTTAGCGCAGTTGACTAAAAATCGCTGCGCTATCCGGTTTCTAGTCAATCATGGGCTTCTTTGGAATCCATTAATTCCAAATGAGGGATGCGCTGCGTATTTAGAGATTGCTAATGATCCATCTATAAGCTCGATGCAAGGGGAACAAGAAAGCGTGAACAGATTATCAACTTTTGAACGTTCGCACGAACCGTGTTGGGAGCTTTAATGGTCAATTTTCTTGTTTTTCTCTTCGGTTTTCATACTCTTCTACGGCCGTACTTCTAATGCAACATTTTATGTTGTTAACCCTTCATCAAATCGTATTTTGCGATATCTTCATCAAAATTTGCACCTTTCAAGCAAGGAGGAATTTTTGTGCATTTAAGAACTTGTGCTAATAAATAACAAGTAATGAGGTAGCAAAGAGTTATTTTTAAAATTTTCTACCACATAGTGAACAACTTAAGAAATCCATTGTAAGAAGAACTTTTGTGTACACTATGTATAGTAGATGTCAAATTTATTTTATAACAACTATCAAATTTTTATATAATCTCTCATGTTTAGCAAATAATAAAAGCGTGGTAAAATTCCCAAAAGCCCTGTTTCTCGTTGTATAGTTTACAGGAATCGAACCTATAACCTTCCATCTCGAGGGATTATACTTAGTTGCCCTAATGAATGATTGAAGAAATAAATTATAGACTCTTCTTTTAATTTAATTTTTAGCATGTCCAGAACGAATAAGTGGATTTCATAAAAAAATCTATGGTAAACAAATGATCGGTTAGCGGACAATTCGTATAACGAACATAATCTTGAAACAGATGTTCGTTAACTGATGCTATATAACCGACTATACTGACAAAAACACAATAATGGAAATTTATAAATAATTCAACGAATAGCCTACGTTATTTTCATATATATATATATATATATATATATATATATATATATATATATATA
>JAPDSC010059293.1:93456-108158 GCA_026290005.1 Latrodectus geometricus
TTTTTTTTACCTCCTCCCTGATGAAATCACTACATTCTTCATCCGCTTAATCCCCAGAATAATACATACCAAAATCCCCCCATAAAAATAAAAGAGGGCGCCCCCTTACGGAAAGAACAAAAGAGTGGAGAGCATGCAACATAAGTATTAGAAACATGGGAAAGGACGGTGCCGATAATTAAGCATGCACATGAAATAGGCGGCTTCTACAAAAGGGAAAACATTTCGTAGCAGCCTTCTTCAGTGTGGGCTGGGACACATAATACTCCACCGTAAATCTAAGGGAAAGATGGCGGAATATAGGGGGAAAAAAACAAAAGAGGGAAAAGGGCAGGGGAGTCTTGTGAATAATGTACCCCAATTCTTTTTCCGAATGAACAGAATAGGGACCCTTTCTGCCGCCCTGTGCGATTTGTGATCCACAAGGGGCAGAGGCGTCGGGATTTATTCGTTTTCGGGGTGATCGAATATTGCTGTACACGCGAAAGCCCATCCTCTAAGCTTCGTCGACTGGGACTTTTTTCCTGTGACAGTTACAGCTAATAAAAAGTTGCAAGGCTGTTAATGCGATTTATTATTATTTATTTATTCACGCTCCATGCTATAATATTCTAATCTTTTAAGTTGTTTACAAAAGCGGGTCTTTAACGCTGTGATTGTTTAAAGAGGGATGTAATATTTGCCATAGATCCGGATATTTATTTACGACTTTTTCATTGTGGGTCATTCGTAAGACAGAAGATTTCACAACTACAAATAGAATAAGAAGCTTGTGGTTTTTTGACTGTTATCAAACCAATTAATACCACAAAGAAATTCATCTGTTTCTTTAAGTGTAGTAAGTATAAGACCGTGACATGATTATAATCTGCAACAGCACTTTCAAGCAATAAAATCGGACAAGAAATGTTCATTTTGTCAATTATATAGTTATATCATCAATCTGTTATCAATACCGCGATATGTAAAATCAGTTAATACGTACATATATTTAATATCCATACCGTTACTGAAAGTTTAGAAAAGTTTGGATAGAAATTATTTATTTGTATATTAACACGTGTCAAACTAGTAGAAAAAGAATTATTAAATGAATTGTTTCACAAGCTATTATATACAAATTCCTATCAATATGAATGTAAATTATACTCTAAATACAATCTAATCAATGCAAATAATATCCAGTATTAGAAACCACTAATTCATGTATGCCTTCTTACAGCAATCGTTTAATTTCACTTAAATGCTTCCGAAATAAATACTTTATATAAATTTATTTCTCAGTTAAAATGTAAAAACAAATTATTTAAAATGATTTAAACATGCAGTTTGTTTTAAAAATGTTTAGTAACTAACAACAATATCTGATTAGCATCAAGTTTTGGCAGATTTTAAAATTATGCAAAAGCAATTACACACTCAATAAGAACTCATATTAAAATAATTCGATGAAAGTACTGAATAACACAACATTAGAATATTCGAAATGAATTTTATGGAATACTTACATTTATGTATATCACAGGCATTTCGAGTTGAACCTATGTGGTCCCATCTCATCACACTAGCTTCACAGAATTCGTAATGGAGGACCTTCGGAGCGAGGAGGTTTTAAAGTCTTTGCAGCTGACACTGTCCTTATGCAGTCTAGCTTCAGGCATGGCAAACCGAAGCTTTTCCCAAAACCTCCTATCGCCCCAATGAACCAGAGAGGCAGACCTCAGGCAGATCCGGACATCCGGTTCCAGCTGCTTGAAGCTGATTTTGTCTAGGAGAACCACAATGACGCGATGCCGACGGTTGATCTGGCTCTCGTGGTGAGCAGCCTTCAATTCATAGATACACCATTCACTCTTCAAGTATTGCTCAGATATCACTGCAACTGTGCATCGGCTGCATTCGATAGCCTCGGAGATGGCCTCGGCTACGTATTCGGCCATGGGCAGATCTCTGTACCTCAAGCATAGTCTGTGCGGGTATGTACCATCCTCAAGCTCTGGAGCAAGCATCTGAGATACGAACGCTTCATCTTTCTTACAGTACGATAAAAATGCATCGAAAAGTTTTTCATTCTCAGCTGGATAGTTGTTGCGTTGGAACAAGCGAATGCCATAGCGACTGTAGAACCAGATTTTCATTTCACTGTTGTAGACGAAGAACAAAACCAAGCAGAAGACTAGCAAAATAAATATGGATGGAGCCAAAATCATGACAGGTATGTAATCTCCAGAGAATTCGGCTTTGTAGTAAGTTAGAGCACTATGGTTGGAGCAAGCAGTTGAATTGAACTCCGTAACGTATAGTCCAGCAGATTGGTTCTTGTAACACCTTACGTCTTCACGATCCAACACAAAGGATCCAGAAACCAGAAGCCAATCCTGGAAGTTCCCCAAATAATCGCAAGAGCATGTCCAACTATTGTGTCCAAGTTGCACTTGGGATAGGCGATGGTTGAAGTTGAGATTCCATACCTGAAAGTCAACGAGATTGTTGTGATCCAGATAAAGCAATCTCAAGTACTTCAGGTGAGTGAAACTGGAGTTATTAATAGAGGACAGGCGATTGTAGGAGAGGTACAGTTCTTGTAAATTTGTGAGATTGGTGAACTCGTGACCTTGGATTACGGAAATGTAGTTGTGTTCCAGATGCAGCGTCAGCAAATTTTGTAATCCGTTAAACGTTCTATTTCGAATCACGTGTAAGTTACTGCCATTTAAGTGAAGCACTCTCATGTTCTTGCGTCCAATAAAGGAATGACTGCCAACTTGGCTCATATCATTCCCATCCAAATACAAATCTGTTACATCCATTGGGATTCGAGCTGGAACGCGGGAGTACCGTCTGGAACTACAATCTACAATATTAGTATTCCAAGTTTGATCTGAATAACAGGTGCAATTTTCTGGACACACCATTTCACAATCACAAGCATCAAACTCACAACAGTGGCACAAAGCAAAACAATGGCTTCTATACTTGCATAAGAACTCATTGGATTTTGCTTTGGTAATCGGAATTAAAGCGTTCTGTCTTGGAAAGGTCATGTGGCATAAGACTTGGTCTAAGTCGGCTATTTGGGGATACTGCCGCATATCATCCAAGTTATTAATGCGTTGCAACCATTCCATTGTGCAGTCACAATGCAAAGGGTTTTCTGACAAATAAAACACTGGTAACATTTTTTGTATAGGAACACTTTTCAAACGCAAAGCATTAATGTCTAAGTTTTGAATATCATTGTTGCGCATGTCCATTGAGGATAAGTTTGTTTTGCTCATAAACGTAAAAGAATTTATCACTTTCAACGAATTATTCCTCAAGGTGGCAACTTCCATCGCATTAGGAAATGTAGCTGCATTGATTTCTTGTATCCTGTTGAAGGATGCATCCATGTATTTTAATTTTAAAACAGATTCTAACTCAAAATAGTTGCCAAGACTGTCGATGAAATTAGAATGCATGTCCAATGTTATAAGGCCTGTAGGAATCAATGCATAATCAAACCAAGTGATGTTGTTTCGAGACACATTCAGAGATTTTAGATTTTGTAAGTTCATAAATAAACCATTTATATCCGTCAGGAGGTTGTCATTCAACTCAATACGTTCTAATTCAATGGCGTCGTCAAAAATACCATGTTCTAAAGATTGTATTCTGTTTCTTGAAAGATTCAAAATTCGTAATGAGTATTGATCTCTTAAAGTGCCGCGAGTTAAATTACCAATGAAATTGTTTGTAACATCTAAAACCTGAAGACTTTTCAAGTTTTCGAGAGTATCATTGGTTATGTTAGACAAGGAGTTCATGGACAAGTCTAATTCTTGAAGAAATTCTACTTTATTTATAGCAATGGGAAAAGATGTTAAACTATTGTTTCTTAAACTCAGATACCGCAGATGTGTCAAATTCGTGAAAGCCTCTGAATGTATAAGTTCCATATGGTTATTGGTTAATAAGAGTTCCCTTAGAACTCCTAAACCATAAAAAGTTTCCGCTTCAATCAACCTCAACTTGTTGTTTGTCAAATCTAAAACAGTAAGACTGATTAAATGAGATAATGCTTTTTCCGAAATATATTCAATATAATTATCTTTCAAATCTAGAACTTGTAAATTTACTAAAGTCTGGAAAGGCGTTCCTTCAATTCTCCTTATTCTATTATAACTCAGGTTTAGAGTGTGTAAGCGATTTGGATTCTTGAATGAATCCAGGAGGAAATGCAAATCGAATATGATGTTATGGGATACATCTAATCTTAACAGCTGAGATAGTGATCTGAACAGAGCTGATGGAAAACCTGCTATGCTGTTGTTGCGCAAGAGAATTTCACGGAGTTCTGTGGAATGGTGGAAAAAATGCGGATGGAATTCGCTCAACTTATTGTTGGACAGATCAATAAATTGGAGTCTTTGGAGACCAATCAAAGCATAGGGTGACATTTGAAATATATGATTGTCACTGAAAGTGATGTTCTTCAATCTCCGCAGTGACGAGAATATCTCGTCAGGTAGATATTTCAATCGGTTGTAGGACAGATCCAACATCTGGAGCTCAGGAATACAAGGAAAGAGCTTACGTTCTTCCAAACCAAGCTGCTTAGCATCCTGCAAACTATTACCACTGAGGTTTAGCAATTTCAAATTAGTAAGGCCACAAAAAGGATATTCCGGAAGCATGATGATGTTGTTGTTGGCGAGGTCGAGGTATTCCAGTTCTCGAACTTTCATAAAAGTGGTCGAGCCAATGCTTAGCGTGGATTGGGTCTCTTCGGACTTGCCAGTATGCACTGTGAGGTTCTGCAATGACTCAAGTCCATAGAATGCATCGTCCGCTAATTCGGAAAAGGAGCAGCGTTCGAACCTCAATGACTGCAATTGTTTGAGGTGCGCTAAGGAACTGTTTGTAAGGCGCCCTTCAACATATCGGTCATCACAGATAATTGTAAGCCCAACCGTGTGCAAGGATTGTATAAGGCTCAAGTTCGTACTGTCCGTCGGAGTGCCTACACCACTCACGTGACAAGTCAAAAGCACACCTGGTTCTAGACTCAAAGTTTTCGACGTTGTCCATTGACAGTCACTAGGTGCCACGTAATTCATGGCACGCATCTGTTGGGAGTGCAACAACACAATGAGAAAGCAAGTGATGACTGTTAGTTGGTCCTTCATTATGTCTGTCAAAAGTGATATGTGGAGCTAAAAAGCACAAACAATCGCTGGATTAATATAAAATTGTCATATATATATCTTTATACACATAAATCGTCAACAGTTGATATATATGTGTTTTTGTGTATATAATTCTTTAGGCCAAAATGTGGAAAAATAATTTTGCAGTTAGAATTTGTAGAATATATCTAACTTATATTATTCAGTAAAGCAAAAAGAAACATATATTCTCTTATCACATGCATCAAATAAAGGTTTTTTTTTATTTGCATATAAATACAATTCTTTTAATTGATCTTTCCTGGCGTAAATTAACCAGATACAAACAAGTATCTATTTATTGTTTGTCAGCATCAAATATAATGGAACGATTTTTCCTCTGAATGTCACACCAGTGGGACTTTATTTTTAAAAAAAAAAAAACAAAAACCGGGAGTAGAAAAAGGATTATAATCGCCAGAAAATCACTCAGAAGGAGAAGCGAATTTCTCTTCTTTTCCACTGAAATGCGTTCGACTTAATCCCTAAACTGTGAGCTATTTTCCGTCACAAAAGCTTGAAGAAGACAAATAAGACGAAGTTAGACGATTGGGTTCCTCGGGGATTTAACCAGTTGGTTCCTCTTCCCCGGAGTATCTGTATAAGGCTTCCTTCCCGGACATCTGTCAGGCAGACTAAGTACCCCTTCACATTTCTCCGCCGGACATTTCTGGCTCATTTGCAGCCAGGACTCTTTTCAGGTAAAGCAGATGATTCTAAGCATTACGTAAGCTGGCCATTAATTTCGAAGATGTTATAAATCAAATTGGGGCGAAGAACCTCCCGATTTCGACGGTCACAGTGACTTGCTCGAGTATGAAATAGAGACGGATGACTCCCCTGGTAGTCCTGGTGAAGACTTCTGCCGGAATGCTATTCGACAGGTCAATTTTTCTCGTCAATAGATCTGCAAAAAAAAAAAAGGAAAAAAAATTAATGAAAATAGCTTTCGATAGCATATAAAGTGATTACATATCAATGAATGATTTTATATACATGTACTAAGCACTTCCATTAGTAAATAAGAAAAACAATTAATTCTGAAAATAATTGATTTCCTTTCCAGAGTCATTTTACAAGTACCACACACAAGTACTTCAATATAACTTACATTCCATAAAAATATAAGTTTGGGGAAAAAGTTATCCATTATTTTTTCGGTAGACGTCTGTAGTGATCGGTATCTCGTGAGGTACCTATGAAACAATTTCAAATTTATACTCATTGGAAAGGTGACATTTGACACTAAAATATTATCTTGCGGTTTTTTGTTTGATTAATTCAGTTATGAGTACAAGGTTTTAAAAATGGAAGACAACAAACAGAAAATTCGATACATTTTAGTTTTTCTTTTATAATGGCGAAAATGCTAACCAGGTGGCTAAAATTGTGAAAGGTGTTTATCGTCCTATATATGACTGTGACAACCAGTTACGCACAATTTTGGTTTCGTCGATTCCGTTCGGGTATTTTTGATGTTAGAGATGCACCTCGCATGTGGATACAGCATCGTCGAAAATGTCTATAAAATATCAAAAAAGATCGAAGTTAACCGCATGTCAGCAGCCGTAACGCGCAAGACCTAAAAATCTACATGAAAGCTGTTTTAAACCTTTTTACAAAGCGAATCCAAAAAAAGTTACAAAAAGTTCACGTAAAAATAATGGATTTCGATTTCCCCAACCTAATATAAGAACCTTAACAAAATAGAACTTGCTAATAAAATATGTATTTTCTTACAGTTAATTTAACAATATTAAAATACATTTTATGTAAAGTGTTACTTAAGGATTCTTTATATATAATAAATTAATAAATTGTTTTAAAAAATTTATTAATATCAACCTAGAAAATATAACGTGGAATAGATTATAAAAATATATATAATAATAATTTCGTATCACTAATTAAAAGTTAATTAATGAAAACATGATTTTAAAAATGAGAGCATTTATTTTTCCTTATTTCATTATCCCATCACACCAAAGTAACCTAGGTGAGTGTAAAAAAAAAAAAAAAACCCATTACAACCATGATTTATTTTATTTTCATTAATTTAGATGCATCGTATGGAAAACATTTTCATAAATATTTAATTAATCGCGCGAAATTAATAGTTCTGCAGTTTCAATATCAATAAAAAGACATTATTCGCAGGAAAACGTAATTTTATATTTTATAGCTTAGAGATTTTTTTTTTAAGGATGCACCATAACTTTGGCTTAAAATTTAATTAAAAAGTAACTTCATACTTAATTCTTGAATGCATAATTAATAGCTTTTTAACACCGACGACATGATAATCGCATATTTTTAACACAAATAGTTAAGTATAACGATGAGCACATGCTTTCTACTTAAGATTACTAAAAATTAATTTTTGGTGTAGAAAATTTTAAGTACCATATGAAGATTATGAAAATATATATTTATACATAATAACAAAGGAGATCTTCAGAAAAGAAAAAAGAGATTTTTTATAGCTAATATGTGATAAAAAAAAAATATCATGCCTTACTTGTAACACTCTATTTTTCATCCAATTATTTTTTATGTTGTTTTATAAACCTCTTATAAGAGTTTTTTGGGCATAATTAAATTAACTTAAATAAAAATCTTAATTCTTTGAAATATAAAACTGAACTTTTTAATCGAAAGTAATAAAAAAAATTATAGGCCACACGTGTTTTTGATCAAAATTTACAATGGGTAAAAATATAAAAAAAATCTAACTGAATTTTAAAAAAAAGAAAAAATGCAAATTGTTCTTTAAGTACTTTACAACAAAAAGTTAAAGTACTCTTAATATTATAATATTTATAGCTAATTTATATTCTGTCAATAAATACGCGCCCAATAAACTTATGTAATTAATAAAAGATTTTCCAGGAAATTCTTGGAAAATAAATCTGCTTAGAGTAACTAAAAAAAGGAAACGAAACACAATTTGTAGTATGAAATAGCGGTTTCAAATAAATTCAGGCATTAAAAAAAATAAATAGGATGGGATTTGAATAAAATAAAAACAAATTAAATTAAACACTGTTCAGTGGATGACCGAGTGGAGTTGTACTTGTCCTGTTTCAGATACAATTAAACTGAGGCGAAGAAAAAATTTGGCGTACAAAAGCAGAAATCTCGGCCCTGAATCTTGTAAAGTAATTAAAGTGTGTCTCATTATATGGCGGAACTATTTGTTGGCGGTTAAAATTCCATCAAAGCTTTTGTGACTTATTTTGGAATCCAGCCAAGTAAGTAACAATTGCTTAGTCCCAAGGAAAGAGGAAAAAGAACTAAATAAAGAGTGCTTTTTAATCTTTCGGCTTTTGAAAAGAATTGTTTAATTTAAAAACCACCATTCCAGCTGGTTACAGTTAAAATGGCTAAATACTGGAGTTTTCTGGTTACCTCCTGGTAAAAGATAAGCTAAGTGAAAGTGGTAATTTTATTTTCCACATTGTATATATCTAAGGGTATTTTGTTTAGCAAACAATGTGAGATGTAATAAAAGCAGCGCATAATTCTGTGAATATTCAAATAAACATTATCAAAAGCTTTCTAATTTCAGAACAAAAAGGAAAATGAAAAGGCTTTTAATAAAGAAAACATATATTTATATGAAAGTTTCTAATCGGAAATGAAATTAACTACGTGCCCAGTATAAACGGATTACAAACAAAGCAAAGGAAAATTCCTTTTTAGCATAATCAAATGAAATGGAATATTTAAAAGACTATAATAATTTAAAAGAATAAGGACTATATGAACTTGCAAATCAACTAGCTTCACATGGCTTCCTAATTAAAATTTTACAGACAATATACATTTACATAAGAGTCTGATATTAAACATTTAACTTATTTAACAAAATATTGTCAGGAAAAATCAACTTCATGGTTCAGCACTTGTATAACATAATTTCATTGCATTACATTAAAAAAATATCGCTTATTTAAAGTGTGCTTTATTACATACAAATTTTATAATTTATTTAATCTATCAAATTTTAATATTATTATCAAATTTTAATATTTAATCTATCACATCCATTTTATCATTCGTATTTATGAGTTAGAGTCCTTTTTTAAAGTTATAAATTTCTTATTGTTCTTATATTTTAAGATATTTTCCAAGGTTGCGCAAATATATTAGACTTGTATTTCCATACGTTCTAATACTTAAACAAAATTGGAATAAAACAAATAATTCACAGTTCTTTTTTTTTCTTGTTACCTGCAACATTCCATTATCAATTTCAAAATGTTAATAAATATTAGGTTGGGGAAAAAGAAATCCATTATTTTTACGTGAACTTTATGTAACTTCTTTTGGATTCACTTTCTAAAAAGCTTTAAAACAGCTTTCATGTAGATTTTTAGGTCTTGCGCGTTACGACTGCTGACATACACAGTGGTTAACTTCGATCATTTTTGATATTTTATAGACATTTTCGGCGATGCTGTATCCACATGCGAGGTGCATCTCTAACATCAAAAATACTAGAACGGAATCGACGAAACAAAAATTGTACGTAACTGGTTGTTACAGTCTTATATAGGACGTTAACCCCCTTTACAATTTTAGCCACCCGGCTATCTTTTTCGACGTTACAAAAGAAAAACGAAAATGTATCGAATTTCTGTTTGTTGTCTTCCATTTATAAAACCTTGTACTCGTAATTGCATTAATCAAACAAAAAAACGCAAGAGGATATTTTAGTGTCAAATGTCACCTTTCCAACGAGCATAAATCTGAAATTGTTTGATAGATACCTCACGAGATAACGATCACTATAGACGTCTACCGAAAAAATAATGGATAACTTTTTCCCCAAACTAATATTAGACTTGTATTACATACGTTCTAATATTTAAACAAAA
Organism: Latrodectus geometricus; assembly: GCA_026290005.1. Taxonomy (NCBI): domain Eukaryota; kingdom Metazoa; phylum Arthropoda; class Arachnida; order Araneae; family Theridiidae; genus Latrodectus; species Latrodectus geometricus. Next base: position 103,544 of record JAPDSC010059293.1, read on the forward strand.
TTGGAATAAAACACATAATTCACAGTTTTTTTTTTTCTTGTTACCTGCAACATTCCATTATCAATTTCAAAATGTTAATAAATATCTAAAAAAAAAATTAAAAAAAATGGATAATAATCTTTTTTACGTCCGTTGAATCTAATATTCCAAAAGTGTTCGTCGTTTTGGCCTAAAATCAAACAAAGGAAGTATATATAAAATATCCTGAAAATGAAAGAAAAATAAATTCCGATGAATAAATATATTCTCATGACTTTTTCTGCATGCCTTCGCTGAAAGCAACTTTCAGCAGCAAACGCAGGACAGATGAATCACTTCCAATAAAAAGAATTCCTGGACTGGACAGCGAACGTGGAAACGAAAAATGAACTGAAGTCACGTAACAGCATTCGAGCAGACATATAGGGTATGACCGACGGACACACGGTTTTGAATAGAGATTCGTATTTCTCGAGGCTTCAACTGTAGGTGGTGGTATGTTTGCCTCAGAAATATATAATTCCTTTCCTTCGCAGCGCCATTTCTTTTTTAGAACGGGAAAGGAAGAGAATTCGTTCCATTTTTACAAATGGTTAAGGTCGTTTTCATGAACTTGGATTGAAGGATGGTAATTACTTAAATGGGAACAATTACTTGGACCCTCAAATATATAACTAAGCTTTTGGGAAGAACTTTTCTTCTTCGCTTTGGCATACTTTTTTCCCCTCTCAGTTAAAAACTTCTACAGAAGCATCTAATTGTCTTCGACTGTCGTCCATGAGTCTGCTTAATTTGGTAAACCGTCATCATTCAAAATCATAAGAACGAGATGAAGATCCTTTTTTATTTCTTTCTTAAAGAAAGATCTTAGAGGTTTTCTGTTCTCATTAATAAGTCCTTCTACATCGTCTGGTAATTAGTACTTGGCCAAGTTTTTGTTTATCGGTACACAAGTCTGCGGTTTTACTTGTTGAGTTAGGAAGAGCTATATTACTGCCTAATTACGCAAATTAGGGATATATAAGGAGGATTACGAGAGCACCGAACTCTTCTGCCTGGTTGCGAGTATGAATTATTAGAAATCAGATTAATTAGCCGAGAAAGATGCTTCTCTGGGGTCTGGAGAGTTATCTGCGGCTAATTTTCTTATTCTCGAAATTGCCTTGCTTAATTAAGTGTTACTTTTGCGCTATTTTGCTGTTATAATTATTTAACTAGCTACAAACATTTAAAAATAAAAATATCAAGTTTCCTAACTAAATCACCGAAATATTAAAAATATTGGGAGAATTAAATAATATTTTGTAATTTTGTGAGTCACTACATAAACTAATTTTCCAGCATTATATTAAATTAGAAACAAAATAAAAATATTTAACTGTCTATCTTTCTATTTCCTAATTTTAACATGATGTTGAAAAAGGAAATTGATTGCACACATTAATTAGATGCTTTAAGAAATCGATATTTAAGTTATAATATTATTTTTGTGATGCAATGTTAATAATGATATGGCAAAATTTATAATGTATTATTACATTTTCACAAGTCTCATAACAAGGAATTATAAATATATTTAGATTAAGACACTTTTTACTTCTATATAAAGAATACAGTATTTATAAAATTGCTCAAGATTTGTATAGATGTCGTTTCATTTGGTCATTTATAAGAGTTATTAGAAATTATAATTTTTCTTGTTACTATAAATCTTTACTTGAAATAAAAAAAATATTTGAGAAAGCATATGTATGCAATTTCTAAGCAATCTTTAAATATCTATCATAAGCATCTTGCGAATAAAACCCTACTGCGATTATTAAAAGTAATTTTGCACTAATACATCAAAGAAAAGTCCTAGTCTTTAGATGACAAAAAATTACAAACACAGTTAAATTAAAACAAGACTTGTTTAACACACATCAGCTAGAAATATAACAAAAATAGAAAATCAACCAATGGAATGAAGAAAACCTAAGGAAATCGCAATAAATGGTCTTAATCTTTATGTTTAGTGGAAAGCAATCTAATTTCACTTAAAAGATTTTAGAGTAAGAATTTTAAATCAAAAAGTTTAATTATTGGATGGCAATATGTATTTTATGAATAAGAAAAGCTTTTTTTATAGACAAAACAGTAACATTTTTATTGGTACACATTTATGGTATATCTAATTTGTCGTTGAGTAACAGCCAACAATGGCCGACAGCATTTGACGCCAAGAACTGATACAAAACATTAAATTAGAACATAATTGAAGTGCACCAAAGATGCCAACTTTCCAGAAAAGCTACGACAGCAATCATCTTCATTAAGGGAACTATCGCCATCTGTCGTGATTTACACCCGATGGACAGAACAGGCTTCATACCCCACATAATAACCCTGTTGTCGGCCACTTGAGGCTGCAAAAACATCATTTTTGAATTAAGATATCTTCTTCCCTGTCGCCGTTTGTCGAATATAGATGCGGGCATAAATTACGATGTAACCTTCCATTTTTTTTCCTTCATTTCAGTCTTTGTTCGAAGCTAATGAAGTCCTTTAAGGCCCCATTATTACGCGCGGGACTCAACAATTTCAGTGGATGATTAATCGCTCCTTGAGTGAACCCCAAAACAATGACCTTCGGGTATAAAAGCCATTTGCTGACGAAAAACTTAGCCGGAATAAATCATAAAAATGATCTTTCATTTTCTTGGATCTCATTCAGTTCTTGTTTTGTCGGCAGCAGCTCGCATGCAACAGCAGGTCCACAGATGAAGTCAGTCCCCTGCATCCAATTTATTTTGGAAGTAGAGAGAGGGGAAAGTATCGGACATCAATTTTTTTGCAATTTTTTATGGTGTACTGTCAAGCACTGCAAGATTTATTTATTTTTTTATAATTTAATTTGTTATTAAATTAGACGACTGACTTTTGTGTATAAAAATAGACTGATCTCTTTTTTCGTATGTACGCTGTACTACTATTTATTTTGATTCCTTTGTTTGGATAGCCTACAAGCAATTTATCATAGCCTTTATAACTGGGTGATACCATTAGTGAATCGACATAAAAAGAGATAGAGTTCATTATACAAACAAATTATGGTAAAAAATAATTATTTGTCTGAAGAAATGAATGATGCAAAACTGAAATTTCTTTCACAATCGATTACCATAGAAGCAAAATTTAGAGGTCCCACGATATTAGTTTATTACATCGATATAGGCATTACAGGTGCTAATTTTTTATAACTTCATTTTTACTGTCTTTTTACTTTTTTTAAGGGATTACTTTTTTCTTTATGACAGAAAAATTATAAAAGTCAATTTTGAGGAATGAAGATTACTGGTATTATGATTCAATATAAATGTAACAAATAATTTACCGAATTAATTTAAATATTTTTTTTTTCAAAATGTTTGCTTCATCAAATTGAACTATTTTGAAGAAACAAATAATTTAAAAGTTACAGAGGGATTTTAATAATGGATTGATTGATAAACCTTCCAATATGCTAATAAAAACTGATTAAAAAGCAGAGAATAAATATCAACATTCAAATAAAGTGGAATTGAGTAAAACACTTTGCCCAATGTAAAAGCTAAATTTCAACAATGGTAACTACATTAAAAGTCAAGAAAATGAAAAAAATGTCTTTTAGCAGGTACGAAATTTTACCTCAATATAAAAATAAAATCAACAAGTTGGCAGTTAAATGTTAATACTCAAGGTTTCTATTCAACAGTACATGGATTCAATTCAGACCAGTATGTTTGTCTTGATAGAATTAGGCTAGGATATAAAATTAACCGTAGAGGGAAAAACATCAAGCAAAAATAAAACAGAATAACATTACTAGCCAATGATGATAAGACCAGAATGTGTTAACGAACAGTTCGAAACACAGTCTTTCGTTCGCGAAATTCAACAAGAGTTGATTTTATTATGTTAATTTTTGAAGCTACTTCAACCAAATCTTCCACTATGATTGCAAGTTGATCAATTTATCACGATTAAAAAAAAAAAAACTCCCCATCTTTTTTCGAAGTGGCGTAACTCTTTAAAGCTAGTAGCCAGGCAAGAATTGAAACATTTCCTTAGATAGCCTAACCATTTATAGTCACGTGTAATTTCATTCATATAAACACGTGTTTCATAATAATAACACTTCATTACTATCATAAACCGAAGTGCACTGTAAGGGCGTATACATGGAAGAAACATGCCTGTTCCCAGATAACGCCGCAGACGATAACATAGATTCGGAATCCAAGCTGCGTTGTGAGAGGCCGATGCTTAGCATAAATACGCCGCAGGGTCTCTGGAATTCGAATCGAGTAGTTTTTACTCTAGTAATAAGATACCCTCAGCCGCGGGTAGGAATGATGAGTTTTAAAAACCAATGATTTAGAGAGGCAGCCGGGTGAGATTGTAAATCGTTTCTGGCGCTTTTTCAGGCGTATACTAATGAGGTAGTTTCATTCCGCAAGTGGCGTAGATAAAAAACGGAGTATTTTACTTTTTTCGGGCATAAATTTTTACAATTGGTCTTTTTTTTTTTCTAATGAGAGACAAAGCGCAGCTTTATTATTCATCATGCAATCGAAATCATAAACTATTACTTATTTCTTTGTTCGAAAAAAAAAAA
>JAPDSC010059293.1:115367-125616 GCA_026290005.1 Latrodectus geometricus
TACACACTTATATAGATAGAGATGCTGTACAGAAAATTTAATCCACATGTGTAGAATTATATATTATTATTATAGCACCTTGGGGTAAAATCATGCTGTCTTTCTGTTTCTGTTGTAAACCTTTATAACATTTTGGTATGCCTTGAAGATTTTACATTGTAATTCCTGCACATGATCAAAAACATTAATTAACATTTATGCTCTCTTAAACGATATTACAATTATTTTTTATTATATCGGTATTTATTTTAAATGTTATGATTTTAGATTTAAAAAAATAATTAATTAACTGTCGGAAGTTGTCTGAAGCAAATGCTTAGACAGACATTGTAAAATGACGTTCAAGAGCTTGTATGATGTTGAAATGGATCAAAGGTCTTATGAAATGAGACAGTGAAGAATTGCATCACTTGATTGATCCGGGAAAGGCTAATTATTTCACCCTTATTCCTCTTGGACTAAACTTTTCAAGAAAATAAATATTTTAAGATGTGCACACATTACTTAAAAAGGAATAAACTGATAAAGAGAATATAATTTTAAAGTTTGTGCACATGTTTGTTGTATTTTATGTTTGCTTGTATTTTATTAATGTTTATTTACTTTACCATGTACTTAATAATGTAAAAGAACTTTGTAGAAGAAACACGTTTAAACATAATGAATGGTAAAATATTTCATCTGAATTAAATCCGGGTTTCTAATGATATATTTCACAATTTGGAATTCAATACAAATACCATGATAGTCAACAATAAATCATTTCAAAACAAAAAGCACAGATAAATGTAACAAGCTTTAATTGAAAAATTATATTGGATGGATGCTATTGATTTTTTTTTTTTTTTTCGCCATCAAAAATTTTGTTTACTCTACTACTGATTGTGGCTACTATGTTGGTAGAATTTATACATGTTAAATGATTGTGGCTAATCAGTTTCCCACAATAAGGTGGAAGTTTGACATATAAGAATTCGAGTTTTAGTAGCGACCGCATCAAATGACCATAGGTAACAATAGCCAAAAATATATCACTAACATCAAATTACAAGCTCACTGTGTCACTCTAAAACGAAGAATTATATCTCAAAGATTTCCGCCAGTTTTGAAACGATATCACTCTGTCGAATAATAAACAATATCAATCAATCAATCCACGTTTTACCTGAGGAGAAAGCTCTTATCTATTCCTTTCTGGATCAGAAACAAAGTTCACTACAATCAAAAATTCTAAAATATTTTTAACAAAATCATTTGTAGAATTAATTAATTAATAAAACCAGATAAAAAAAGTTTCAGGTTTTGATATTTTAAAAAAGCATTCGATCCAAATACGGAAGATATTATGTTGCAAAGTGAATTCTTGATAGGAATTATTGATTATTAATAAAAATATGTATTTTTTTATTCGGCCATTACATGCTGCCGGTTTTAATATCGCCTATTAAGCAGTACTGTTTCACTTTAACTGGAATCACGTGGGGGCCGGGGTAGGGAGCAGGCAGACTATTGAAAATAACACACACAGAGAAAACGATTGGAATTTTCAGGAATAAAATCACCTGTCGCCTCACGCCCAGCCGGGAAGCGATCGAAACGCCCGCAAATAGCCCGTAAGAATCGAAATATAATATCTTTTATCGATACGGACACGAGTTTTTCCGATAATGATTCATCATCATCGGACGGGAAAAGCGCTCCTTATCGGGCGAAAGTCGCGAAACAGCAGAACAAACCAAAAACTAAACAAAAATAGATCCGTAGCTTTTTCGCCAATATTTTTGGCGACATTACACGCGAAAAGTTTTCCTGATTAAACGCCGCCTGTTCCTGAGGTCATTAAGAGGAGGATCGGGGGTGGAGGGGTTATTTGCGTCGATATTTTTATAGTTAATATCCTGTTACTTAGAGCATTTCTCCACTTTACAACAGAGAATACGGGTGTAACGCAAAATTGTCGCACGAATTGATAAAGGTAACGTGGCAATACGGAATTCCGAACCGTATGTGGCACGTTTTTAATAGCGGCATGTATTCAAAGGGGATAATTAACTGCAGGTTACTCCAGAAGAAGGGGATAATCAATACCCGTGATATTGTCCCCAGTATCGGATAACTATTAGTTTCATTTGAGTCCGGAAAACTGCACTTTACAGAAGTATGAGCGGGGTTTTATTAAATTCTGGAACACCGTACAATTTAATCTCGATGTTATGGGTGCAAATGGAACCAGGAAACGAATTAAACCGGATCACGTGATTTAAATGTGAAAAATAATCAGTTACTGGGAACACGTTTCCAATTTCCTGCTAACAACAACTATGCACATTGGCTTAAATTTTGGTTGACTTGTAAATAATCAAAGTAATTCGTATACGTGACTGAAAAAAAAAAAGGCAATTTTACTGGTTTTGTGTTTCACATTCATTTTTAGTACTTTTTTCCAAAACAATTAGTTGAAACAAAAAATTAAAAATATGAAAATAAAAATAAAATAAATAAATAAAAGGAGTCTTTTGAAATGTAATATTTTCAACTAATGGCTGCATTTTTTTTAAACTGCGTTCTTTAGAAATTTTATTTGTATTGTTTTCATTGAAATATTTCTGAATAGAATAACAATTCCCTTTTTTCAACAAAAAAATAGCAAAAAGAAAAGAAAACGATACAAATTGCCTACAATAATCAATCTTACATAAGAAAAATTGGAAGAATATAAGAAATATTAATGTAGTTTTTTTTTTTCATAAAAAGCTTTTTTAATTTCAGATATTAAAAAAATATTTAAATACAGAACATATTTTTTTAAAAAAAGAATATTTATTTCCGATTACAATAAAAAGTATTTAGAAGATTTCCGGAAAAAAACAAAGAAAAAAACATAAGAAGCGAAAAGGATTTAATTTCGAATCATTTCTTTGTCTTGGAAGAAAGAATAATGGTACTATAGTTATTACATAAATAAGGTTTTTGATTTTGATAGAGGATGAGAATATGTTTATTAACTTGACTAGCAAATATTCTGTTATCAAAATTCTGATGTTCCAATAAAATCTCAATTGAAAACGTTTGTAATTAAAATATCATTTTTCTATGAAAATAATAATTATATTTTAAGAAAAAATGCTTAAAAATACATTAAAAAAATTTTTTTAAAGAAACACAAAAGCTAAATAATGTTTAATGACAGTGCTTATAAACACACCAAACTTAAATAGGTGTCAAACTTATACGAAATATCAAGCATGTAGGGAAATAAATTAATATTGCGTACTCTAAATTGTTGAAAGAACATTTTTATAGTTTAAACTAAAATATTATTTAATAAAAATTCCAAAAATTGGCTGTTTTAAAACTAAATTCGACACTTTACACTACTGTAAGCTTATCTTACCCGAATTGAAAATATGAATAGAATATATATTTACCGGACAGTTTTCGTTTTTCACAGCCATACTTTCTGTACAAATCAAAAAATGGCATTACTCATTTAACATAGCTAAATTCATAGATAATTGGAATAAATAATAAATTTCCATCTCACAGCATTTTCAAAATAAATTTCATCTTCTTTAATGCAGTTTTTTATAGTATCTATATTAATGTACAAAAATCAACAACCCAATCGAAACAAAAAAAAAATATCCTCTAACAAAAATGGAAAAACAATTTTACATGTATGGTTGCCATAAAAGGAAATTTCCAAAGGTTACTATATTTAGTGCATTGTCGTTAAAATTTAAATTGTTGTGCGAGATTTGAATGGCAAATACATATTCACCAAACATTTCTCGCCATCGATTATGATTTTTCTATTTCCACATAAGATAGACCTCAACTAAATGTTTCTCCACTTTAATAAACCAGGATCGCAGTATTCTAAGCAAATCGTGACCATCACACCTTCAAGATCGAAATCTCTTTCTTGGCATTCAGCTCATCAAGAAAAGTTGCTGAATCGGTTGAGGAGCCGTATCCTTGATGGTGATCCTGATCAAGAGCGCCCAGCCGTATGAGCGAGCGATCCAACTAACGACCTGGAGAAATGCCCATAAAGGGACATGAATGGGACTAGTAACAAAAATTACCATTCATTAGAACTCTCTACTAGAGAGAGAATTCGCGTAGTGGGATTTCGTGAAAGAAGAATTGGAGCTTCAATAATATTATTGATTCGATGGAGTAATGAAATACAATAAATTGCTATTCATTTCTGCATGGATGTTTGTTGGACATGAAAGAACAAGTTGTCATTATTATAGGTAGCAACTATGCAATAGGAAAATGTACCACATTAACAAGAACGACATAGAAAACAGAATATTAAATCTTTGTTATATATGTTGGCTTGATTCCCACAAAATAATATAGTAAATACTATCATTTATATTTACAGTATAATATAAATTATAGCAAAATTTTAATTTAATACGTATACATTCAGAGATTTAAAAGTTGGGATTATGTTATTTCCACGTTGAAATATATTTACCGTTTTGTAGAACGAGTCAGATGGAACAACTGTAGTGTCTATTTCGTCATTTTACGTTTATTCTAAATCATTAAAAAGTTATCTTTCCTTAGCAGCTTTAGCAAGCATAAATAAGCAACAAAAATACTTCGCAACAACGAAAAATATGCTACTTTCACCCTAAAAATCGCGTGATTAATAATGGCACGCAACACGATGAAAGATTAAGCATCGCCAATTTTAAAGCATCGTTTCTGACGGACATGCGGGTATCTTAAGACTTCAGGAAACACAAATAAAGAAAAGGTGTACAACAAAAGATCATTTCCTTTCTCGAGTAAAGATAAGCAGTCATCGCTTTTAATGGAAAGTGCGAAATATCACAATGGACAAACCATACGGTCGAACAGAGTGAGAAAGGCGAAAACAAAGGCAGCGTTATTAAATATGTATCTTCCAAGATAGGAGTGTGCGAATGGTGAAAGCGTGAGGGACGGTGTGGACAGCAGGAATTGCAAAGGGGACGAGCCGAGAGTTGTCAGTTAATAATGAAAAGACTCTGCCCACACCATTGAGGACGTGACCCTACAAGCAAACGATTATTGAATGAGGTTCGCTAGTTTCCAAGCCTTCTGCCTCATTCACTTAGGGAAAGATATTGCCACGAATTCAGTGTAATTATACATTATTTAACGGAAGAATTTGCATGAAAGAATTTGTTTACCAATGATGAACATTATAAACAAGTGGAGTACATAACAAACGATTTTACATAAAATAAACTTTTTTAAAATCGTTTTCTTATAATAACTGTATATTCATATATATGAAATATATCATTATGAAAAGTGTCTTTTCAAATTATTGCGTTCTCTTACAATTCCCTCCAATAAATTTTGGATAATACATTAATTTGAAAATGATAAAACAATATCCGATTAAATTTCCTATTCTATCATAATCAATATGTCTTATTTGAATCGATTATTACTTCGTGAAAAGAAAAAATTAAAGCTGGAGAATATTTTACTTATATTTTTCACTTTATTTCAATTGAATATGTTAATTTGCTTTACGGAATCGATTATTTTTGTTAATTATTCCACGAATAATTTAGAATTTAACGATATCTGGCGAAAGTATGTTTTATCTATTTTCGATATTTGTTTATTTTTATGATGTTATCAAATAATATCGTATTTTCATCAAAATAAAGCAATTGTTCTTTGCGTGAAATTTCATCATTAAGCAAAAATAGTTTTCTTCCTGTATAATCTAATTAAACACGTATGGTTTCTTTTCATATGCAATTCTCTTCGTTACGTAATAATTCAGTCAAAATATTGTTTTTTAAAGAATTTGATAAATTTTAATTATTCACGCCTCACGACAGTAAACCAATTTAGATTATAATATTTAAAATAAATTAGAATTATATATCTAATGTTGTTTAACTACAGAAAATGTAGTATATGTTAAAGAATAATTGTGGAAGGATATCGTTGTCGAAGAAATAGATAACATAGTTAGTGATAGACAATGCATAGCTATGATTACACTACAATTATTGTAAATAATTGATCAATTAATAATTTTTTAACTAATTGTCTATATATAAATAACTATTTACAAGAATAAAGTCAAAAATAATTATTGAGAGACACGAGTGTAATTAAATTTTCTTTCTTAAGAATAAATAACACATTCCATTATTATATTTAGAATCCTCCCATTATCCTTCACTTAATGAGAGCAATAAATCTCACACAGAAGAATAAAATTAAACCGAGGCATGTTCTTGACTTCCACAGAGAAACAAATCTGCAAACAAATCATTTGGAAAAATAAACGCGAGAATTACGAAAGAAAATAAAAAAAAGCACAAAAGAGGAATTACCCAAGTTGACGCGTACTTAAATACTCTGTTCGTTATCATGTACACCCACGAATGTATAGGAGGAAGTATTTAGAAAAAAAAAAAGGAGCGAACCCCAGAAAGGGTGGGGGAGTGTTGAATTCTTGATGACAGCTTTATCTGACAACTGCCGACTGCACTCATCCTGCAGCAGAGTTCCACACCCATTCCAGAAGATGATTGATGCATTTGCTTTGTAGCATTACAAAGTGGAGTTGGAAAAATCTCCGTAGGGAAAAAAAATCTTCCTTATTAAAGAGTTCAATTTGGTTAAGCTTGAACGCTAGCGTGTTTAGATACACTTCTGATGACCTTGCATCAGATAAGAATTGAGAAATGCGCACCAGGACGGATGGATTCTGTAAATGAGATGTTCCTCATTGTAATGCAGAAATAAAGAGTTAATTCATTTGATTCCGTGAAGAATTTTGATCACATTTCCCATTTCAGACTCCTTTGCACATTGTTTAAGCAAAAAGTGTCGAATTAATGCTGTTCCATGGTTTGTTGTTTGATTAGATCGAAATTACCAGAAGTTTCGATCGTGGAATTCAACCAGCAAAATTATATTCACATTGATAGTTCTGAAGTTGAAGTCAATGTGCTGATGAATATCTATGTAAAGGGACTATGACCATTATAATCTGGTTAACGGACAATTTCCACTAGCTTGGAATAACTTGTAATTTTGAACCCCGGAGAGACATCAAGTCCAACGAAGGTGTATAGATCGTCTCAGTGCAGAAATGTCAGATTATTTTAAGATATGTGTATCAGATTTCCTCTTTCAATTTGACTTCTTAAGCAACAAGTAAGGAATTACATCAAGCGTCAATATACCCGAGTGATCCAAGCATGCTTTAACGCGGTCCAGGAACGCTTGGGACCACGTTTTTTCGTCAAAATAGTCACCTTCATAATATTTGTTGACTTTAATGCTATGCCAAAATCCAACTATAACTTAGGGTGTACGCTGATTAAGTATACTTTAGCTTTAACTACTTCAGACCATAATTCAGTATTCACATAATTGCATACATACATTCATGGAAATAAACACAAGCAATCTATAAGTAGATGAATAAGTAAAGTAACAACAAATACTATCACTATCCATCAAAAATCATCATTTTATTCGCTCGTGGTAACACCAAATATTGCAAAGCCTATATATTTGTCCAAAGAAGAAGTTATTTAGTTTAAGAATTATCACACCTTCGCTTATCTAGCCGATTATAATAATTACTAAATTCTTTAATATAAGCGAAATAATATAAAACAATAAATTGAGAAACCTATAAAACGCGCAGCTTAATTAGTTTTTTAATAACCACAGAAATATTCGTAATCATTTTTTACCAATTGCACATTTCTGACAAGCGAATCTGTCAACCTAGCTAACCACTAAACAATTTTGAACCATAGTCAAGTGACGAGGTCAACAGATGAGTTAACAGGCATAAATACTTGCCAGTGTGATTGCTTCCATTAACACTAAAACTACCGAAAGGGGTCATTTGACCCATTTTCCCATTAATTTTGCCGAATAAAAAAAATCCCCGGTATGTTTAGCGTTAATCATAAATCAAATCCACTGCCTTTCAGACACAAGAGCAAATATCTTTCCTTACCAAAAAACCTGGATTTCAAATGATAAAACTATCATGTTATTTCCTTGAAGATCTATACAGCTTATTTTCAGCAGGTAATAAATTTAAAACTTACAGAAGAATAATTTATAACTAATTTAATCAAAACAATTACTATTAAATTATACAATAATTACACTTTTTTATCTCAATCGATTCAGTAACACAGCCTTTTGAAATTGTTTTACAATTTTAATGTAAATAATATATATTTTTATACCACTGATGGTAATAACATATCAACATAAAAAATAACATATCAACAAAAAAAAAGGTATTGGTTAAAATTATATACTTCCACTTGCTAACCCTTCACTCACTTTACAAATAAACTATCTAAATTACATGTTTGTTGCCACAAGTACAACATAAATAGACACATCGAAGAGCCTGAATCAATAAAATAGAGAGTTTCAGGCTTTAAAACAGCCAACAAAAATGTGACAGCGGATTCTTCAATAATAAATAAATGTCAAACCACTTGAACCGCGCTAAAAGAAACAAAACTTGGATAACGTCCCCTTTCGCTGAGCGTGGAAAGCGAGTGAGAAAGTAGACAAAACATCACATATCAATTACCGAGAAAATCGCCTTGACCTTCTATAAAAATCACGCATTTCGTAGATGCGGCACTGGGTTGATCGATTCGCCAAAATCGTGACTATGACCACGATTTTTTTATACAGCTATTTTTCTTCATTCTTTCACCAAAGTAAAAGAGTTGTAGCCTTCATGCGAACGCCATGGGATTAGGTTTATATAAAAATAAAAGCACAAAAACAATCTTATATGGAGAGATTTGGCAACTCTCTATAGAAAAACGTTATTGAAACAGTTTACAATTGAACCGCCCCTTTTGTTAAGTGCTAATTTCCCGCCATCGCTCATTGTCAAGAAGAGGAAGTGGTTTGCTAATTTTTGGATAGTTATCGGTTTTTTGGAGGATTCCAATCTTATATGGAATCTAACTACAAATAAATTCGAATGGCAGCTTTCTTTCTATTCTTTCCCAGTGGTTAAACGAATTTTGATTTTCCAGCTGACAAAAGACGAGATGTCCTACTTTAAAGAAAAAAACATCTGATGCAAATATCAAATTCACAATAGAATTAAAATAACAAAAGAATCGAAATTTTGTTTTTTTTTTTTTTTCTGAATAACAAATCTTAACCATGTTTTCTTTCGGTACTTAACTTTTCCTATTCATATTATCTGAACCAATGATATAATATTCTATGGTATAATAAAATTAACAAAGTAAAGAAATCAAAAGATTTTATTGAAAAATAACGAATCTCTCTTTCTTTTCTAATATGATGAAATAATGTTTTATTTTCATTCTTAAACACAACAAACTATTTGAAACACTTGCTTTAAATTGATAAACAATGAACTTGTCTTTCATTACACTGTTTCGTTTAACTTTTTTTTACATTACTTTTTTTTAAAACATTTAAAAGTAAATTTTAGAAAGACGTTTTACATTTTCCTCAATAATATACTAGAAATAGTATATATTATCATGCTTCTTTTTAATTTATTTAACAGAAAAATTATAAGTAATTTATCAATTAACACATACCATTTGGAATTAAAAAAATTTATACACATTTCTCAAATCTAACTCATTTTGAATGCAATAAAACATCACATACACAGTTTTAATAAAATCACCTACAATAAGAAATTCAACATTTTCAAAATTTCTCGATCCAGGAACATTTTTTCCATTTTTTACAGAATTCCAACGTTTTTCATAAAATTCTTTTTTTCCAACATCGGAACATTCTTATAATACAGTATTCGAAACAACCCGAGTGTAAAAGAAATTTCTTTAACTAGATTCTTTTGCTTCATACTTTGTATAACAAGCAAAAATTCTAGGAAAATACTTTTTCTTGACTTTAAAACTTCAAAAGTGGCAACACAATCAGTAAGCAGTGACTCGAAAACATAAAATTGTTATGGATACACCCCTAAAGCGGTTTCAGATAAAATTTTTAAAAACAAATGAGAATTTTAGCACTTTTTTTATTTATTAAATCAAAATAGGAAAGGCATGAATATATTTAAGTAAATATATGTTTTTTCATTTCAATTTAATGTTGGTACTATATGACCATGACCGTACAAAATCGGTAAATGGGTATTAAAATAAGATGGTATAATATATATATATATATATATATATATATATATATATATATATATATA
>JAPDSC010059293.1:125626-140626 GCA_026290005.1 Latrodectus geometricus
ATATATATATATATATATATATATATATATATATATATATATATATATTCAAAAGTTATGAAGGATTCCATTTGTTTCCATTTGTATTTTTATATTAAAAGGAATAAAATATTTATAAAGATACTTACTTATTAAATAATTTTAAAGCAAATTATATATGAAGAAGTTTATTCACAGCAGTCAAAAGAATCTCCTGAAAAAAATATAAATAAATAATTTTAAAATAACACTCAGTTATACATTTTTCATTAACAATACAGAAAATTTTACTAGCACTATAGTTGTTATAAATCTAAGAATTTTTAGAATAAAATATTCTTGTACAATTTTGCATAATTATATATACATTTGATATTATTTATCCAACTTAACAAAATTACTATTGCAATATTAACTGAGAATAAATGTAATATGTTTCATTTGATTTTCATAAGCCTTCGTAAGAAATTATAACAAATGAAACAAAGTAATATATTAAGATTAGTCATTTGCTCGTTTAAAAATTTTTAAAAAATAAATCAAAATAGAAAATTTCGCTTAAAAATTACTAAAAATCTGCACTTATTATTGGATATAGCTATTTATTTATGAAACTAAAAGCTATTATGTCTAAGTAGCTTTTGAATTTTAAATAAAAGTAATGATAGCCTTCGAAAACCAAATCACACAGCTTCAACTAAGATCATACAGTTTTTAACTATTTTTGCCAATTTATATGTGAATTTGAATTTAAAACTAATTGATGAGGGAAAACAGATAAGAAAATTTTAAAAATCTGAATTTAACGAATAATTAATGAACTTTATTTAAATATTATGGTCGCAAATCTTCAAAATGGGCGTGACATTATTATTGTCTTTCTATTAATATGTCTTATCACCTTTATATAATTGTAGTGATGTTAATCCTTTCCCATTCTTCAAACATAACTCAAGTAGTTTGTAATTTTAAATTGCATGGGAAAATAAAATGATCCTAATAAACAACAGAAATATATTATCTTACACTTTTTTGAATAGGATATTAATTAAATTTTCAAATAAGAAACCATTGTTACATGAGGAAATTTTTAAACTTAATATCCAATTTTCTTTTACAGGCACTATTTTATATATTCTATCAAAATAGCTTTAATAGCTGTTCTCTTTTTAATATAATATGCCCGTTTCTTTTTGCAATAATTAGTTTGAAGTTTTATATTTCTCAGTTTTAATAGTTTATATATTAATATATAATTATATTTAATCTAAAACATTTATTTATTAATACGTATGATTTATTATTTTATTAAAAAATAAACGAATCATAAGTGTTAAATTTAAAAAAAAAAATAAACAAATAGCTGCCATTTTTACGTCTAAAATAACTCAAAGTGCATTACTTGAAACTTTTTTTACTTAATCATAAATTATGCAATTCCACACCTATATGCTAACTAATAAGATCTTTACCAACTTCAAAAATAACTAAAACAATTATTTTAATTTTAAAAACGCATGATTCCATTTAGGTGCCTTGAATGGCAACGGTTCAGAGATCGAAATCTAAGTTATCGCCGATCCATAACGAAATGGTTCAAAACTATCAGCACGATTTGCAATCGAATGCTAACCGTGTGGCCCTCATTAAATACGGTGGCATTCTTTTAACCCAACTAGCTTAATCAATTCACTGGCGTATATTTTCGGTCTCTAATTGGATTACATTTGGTTTACTTATGACGAAGCATGCGTGACGAAACGTGAGACTTGATGCAAGTGGGAACGTTTTTAAAAAAGAATGGTTATAAAAATAAATCACTCTGAATCTTCTTTTTATACGATTATATTTAGTTTAAATTATTAAATTAAAAACATCATTATAACTTCAATGAATCCCCTTTGTTTACAAATTTATTATGTATAACAATTAGAGATATAAACTCAAATTTCAAAACTGTTTTACTATCTTCCAGCGCTGTCCAAGAAATATCTTATGAATAAGACATTAGTACCGTCTATTTTAAACCGGTTGTTATCTTCTAAGAAGATAGTTTGTATAAAATGCTGAAGAAACAATTGTTTGTATAAAACACTTGTAGTAAACAAGAGCTTATTAGAAAATTTAGAATGGGAACATTTAAAAATCACATTAAGGAAGATTACTTTCGTATACATTTTCCGCGTCTGGTGATATTTTTATGCATAGCGTTACGCAAGATATCCAATTAATTGTAGTTCTTATTAGCATACTTCATTTTCAAAAGCATGGAGCGCCACGCATCATGAAAACGATAACAAAAACATTGTCATCAGTGGAACGCATATCTAGCCAAGTGGGCGAGTTTTCCAAGCGTAATGAAACACCAGTTTTGTCTCCGAATACATTTATTCCACACTGAATACTACATCCTTCGGGTTTAATTTCTAGCCGCCATTGCACGCCTTGGCGATTACGATGAAGCGATAACATGAACAACATAATGACTTCATTTTCCCTTTGCCTCACTTTATTTTTTTTTTCCTTTTGAGAAAAAGAAAATATAATTTTCTGTTTCGCGTCCGTTGCCTTCCATATTAATCTCCACAAGTCATCGAGAATTTTCGAGTGGAAATATAACGAAAAAAAAAAATAATAATAATAAATAAATAATGGAATAAAATATAATTTTTTTTTTCCAACAAATAAAAGTAGTAGTTCTTAGTGACTTCTTTTGCAGACGATAAATTGAGATATAGCTAGTGAAGCGTGTATCTGATAAAAATGTTCCAAACGTATGTTTGAAGGGTGATGATGAAAAAGCTGCAACTGGAATGAAATAAAAGTTCTACAGTTGAAATAAGCGAGCAGATTGTAGATCGAGATAGCAATTTCTACTCATCAGAGGAGAAAAAAAAAAGAATATTTTTTCCATTTTACTCCCCATCAGTCACGATGATTGACTGGTAGGTGAACCGAGTTGTTAGGAAAGGGCACACACTCTACCCCAAGTGTATGATAAACTACTTTCTGTAATTAAAACACAACGATTGGCAACTCTGGGACATTCCATAAACAACACAGAACATTAATTAAGAAGATCACTTTCATGGTCGGAGTAATCGATAAGTTAAGGTATATTAACTGATAATTACTCAACCGGCTGTTAATAAATAATCGATAAAGCTATTAATCGGACACAAATTCCACTAATCGATTCACCAAGGAAGATTTCTTTCTAATCGATTTCGGTAATCGATTAATCACTGCAAAAGTTGCTACAAAATTTGAGGAGTGAATAAATGAAAGTAGGGAACTTTGATCGAAATTTAAAAATGAAAAGACATTAAATTTCCTAATTTAAATTTATAAATTTTAATAAATTTTCTCAGGAATTTTTTACCGTTTTATCACAAATTAAAAGATTTTTACTATAGGCAATTATATAGATACTTGCCTAATATAAATTTTGATTTAAAAACTTATCAAAGTTAATTTAGTAATTATCATTAAAGTATAAATAGAATACAATTATTTTTTTCGTAAATGATTACTTAAAAAATTTTATATGTGTGAAATTCATAACGATTTAGAAATACAAAAAATTAAAAGTAGTATTAACTCAGATCGAAGAAGATTACTTACATAATAGTTCCTCTAATTTTTCAGCCCGATAATAAATATTAATATTTTTATATTAGAAAATATAAATATAATACAAATTATACAGATTACATTCATGTATGAATCAAATATTTCAATAGAAGTTCTTCTAATAGTTCCTATATAATAATATAAGTTCCTTTAATAGTTCCTATGCAATAATACCAAGTTCCTCATATAGTTCCCATATACAAGTTTCTATACGATAATGCAAGTTCCTCTAATAGTTCCCATACAATAATACAAGTTCCTATACGATAATGCATCCTCCAATTTTTCAGTGAGATAATAAATATTAATATTTGTATAGTAGAAAATATATCACAACTATACAGGTAACATACATTTTAAGCCCCTAGTTGAAAATCAAACAGATCAGAAATGATAACATCCATATATGATTCAAATGTTTCAATACAAGTCGTTAACTTTCAGAAACTTTGTTTACATGCATAAATTCAAGAACAGTGGATCCAATACATGATAACTAAAAACTCATGAAAATGGAATAGTAGTAATCAGTTCAAAGATTAATCGTTTTACAATCTGCACTCATCCATTACGAAATACTGTTCCAAGCAAACAAGCGGCTCTTCTAAAACTTTATTAAAATTACAGAAAAGCTGAATTACTAATAAACAGAAGTAGAAAAGACGCAGCATCTATTGCTAGAGGATAGCGAATGAGAAAATGGCATCACTAAGCAGGCGACGAGATGTTTAAATGGTCTGTACGTGGGCAACCGTTGCCATTCAGAATTCCGAAATATAATAGTAGCCTGGGGAAGAGAAGGGAACAAATTTACTGGGTGGGGCAAATTAGGAAAGGGAAGATGATGTTATTACACACACGATAGGTTCGGGACCCCGTTATTATATTTCTGCCATTTTTAATTGAACACTTAGTTCTCCGTAACAACTATCGCGGTCCAAATTTCTCGGCTGCCCGATTATATTCGTTTTCTTCCAACCATTCGAAAATGGCGCAGTGGATTTAAAGACGAATGTATTCGCTGTCAATGCATAATTGATAAGATCAGAACATTTGCATCACAACATCTAATCCCAAACACTGAATTGAAGAATTACATTTATTTATTTAAGAATAAAGGAGGAATAATAAACTTGTATACTTTTATTAGTTTTAATTTATTCTAATACTTTAAACTTGTTCAAATAAACTGCAGGAGGAAAAGTTTGAAATAAATTTTGATTTGGCGGCTATTCGTTGTTGATTTGCAATGCCAAGAGATACACTATTCTATTTTAAAGTTGTTTTTTATTTTATATGATGCTTATGTTTTAATTAAAATAAAAAACTTAATATCGCATTATGTTAGAGATAAGTAATATTTTTTAGAAGAATAAAAAATTGGCGCTTGATGCTTTTAATAAAAATTAATTATATAACGCATTTAAAACTTTATTTTGAAAGAGATTAAAATATTTTCAGTACAGTTTATAAACAATCTTGAATTAAGCGCAAGCACGATGTAAAATAATTAAATCATTTTATTTTATTTACTATGAAATGTTTTAATTTACAATATTTATCGTAAAATAAAATAAAAGGATTAATTCGGTTGAAAACTACTGTTAGTTTATATGTGCATGACAATTTATAAAAAAATACAAATAATTTATATGATAAAAATATTTTATAAGTATGCTTACATTATATATGTATATATAATTATACATAAATATGCTTATATATAATTATTAATTTACAATTAAATTAATTATGTTATAATTTATATAAGTATGATAAAACATTATATTTAAAATAAGCAGCGTTTATCAATTCCACAAACTATAATTTATATATTAACATCGTTAATCTTAAATAAAATTTTAATAAAAATATTAAATTTAACCAAATTATAAAATATCTTCAGTTGCTTAAGACGTGATAGAAAAAAAAAATTAGTTACATTGTTATAAAACGATCTGAACAAATTAATTTGAATGTATGCATAATATTTCTACAAATAATTAAACTACGGAAATTTCACTTTATATTTACGTACATAAAAATGAGAATTTAAATTATTAAAAGAATAAATACGAATATATGATTATTATTGGGATTACTAAATAATGTATATTAGGAATAACTTGAAGAAAAATGCGCCTACAATAATAAAAATAAGACCAAAGTAATTTCCATATTAAATACAACATTCAATGTAATTAACTGCCTTAAATTATTTTAATTACAAAATATTTAAAAAGATTTGTGTTTATTCATTTAAATTTAAAAGATAAAGTTTATCGTAGGGAAATTTGTTAATTGAACATGAAAACTGTAATTATAATTGTATTTAATCATGCTGAAATAAATTTAGAAACTTTTAAAAATTACTTAGAATTATTAATTTAATTCTTATTATCGTTAAATACGATTGAAACCAAAAAAAAAAAAAAAAATTCAAGCAATTAAGAATATTATTTTTATGTAGAAATGAAATTATTATTTAATTAGAATTAAGAAATTACTATAGGAGCTATATAAATATGATTTAATATTTTTAATCACGAGAAAAATTTATTTAATTTCTGCATATTGCTACATAAATATATGAAAATAGATTTTAAACAAATTAGAAAATAAAAAATATGCCAAATAAAATTTCGCATACTCCAAATTGAATGCAATAAAACAAAGATAATTATTCTTTTACCTTAAATATGTAAATAAGTAAATAATTATAGAACAATTATTACCTTAAATATTTACTGTCGGAAGGTAAATAGGAGAGTGAAAATGTGAGATATATTTTAATGAAAAGCCAACTTTTCAGTAGTTATACTCCAGGTGAAACAAATTGTCCTCGTTGAATAATTTGTTCTAATTGGTAGGGAAAATGGTTTAATATTTAGTGGCGGAATCGTAGGAAAATATTTAGAAACAACTTTTGGATTAACTAATTTTAAGCAACTGTATCAATTTAAATAATAATTTATTATAAATATATATATTAGTTGTAAAAGGTATTTAGTAGCAGTAACAAAAGAAACATGAAGGTCAGCTGTTTGCTAAGCCTAACATGAAAACTGCAACGATTTTTTTTTTATCAGCAGGTATTTGATTGTAAATTCTAAGCAAATTTATTAATACTCTATAATTATAGTAATAAATTATCCATTTTAAATTTCCAACTTAAGCTAGATAAGATTAGGAAATATTTTGACGGTGTCGAGCACAATTACTCTTTGAGAAAAATTTCTCAGAAGCAATTATAAAATATTGAAGAGACTGCTGCCAACGAAATAATAAGAAAAGTATATATTAACAGACGAATAACGGAAAATTTAATTGGAATTTGATTAATAAAAGTTTTATATAATATTTTGCTTTAAAAAGTTTTACAGCCATTATTTGACGAAAAGAAAATGCATCAGTTACACATTTTGAAAATACAAAATAAATCATTTAATAACTCTATAAATATCAATTAAAATATTTTCTTTCACATTTATTATTCAATTAAAAGAATAACTTTTTTTAATGTTTTGTGAAAACCAAATACACAAGATAAAAAGAAAAATATATGATTTTATGTGGAAGTTAAGCAAGTTATAAATTAGGTTGATATCAGATGTATACAACATAAAAGGCAATAATTATCCATTGATAATAGGCGTTATGGTATATAAAAATATCTATACCCACAATAGCTTAAAATCTGATCCAAATTAAATTTAGACTAAAAATAAACAAGTTTGATTGAATAATCAACTAAGAAAATAACAAACAAACAAATGTACTGTTAATAAAATAACAATAACTTTAAAAAGTAAAACCAAATTAATTAGTAATTATATAAACCAAGCATATTGTTTCAATCTTTGTTCTATTTGATGTAAAAATAAAACTTAACTACATTCTTTATTTTTGGATCGATAATTATTTTTGGATATAAGTTCTAACAATTTAATTTTATTTTTTAAAGTATATAAGTAATTTTAGGCGTATATTAAATTATT
The DNA here is from genome assembly GCA_026290005.1 of Latrodectus geometricus. Taxonomy (NCBI): domain Eukaryota; kingdom Metazoa; phylum Arthropoda; class Arachnida; order Araneae; family Theridiidae; genus Latrodectus; species Latrodectus geometricus. Next base: position 133,237 of record JAPDSC010059293.1, read on the forward strand.
ATTATTAATTAACTGTCAAACTACATGATAATTACGCGCCACTTACAAAAACGAAGAGAATGAAAATAACTGTCACTTTCTCTAAAAAATAAAAAATTATTTTTTAAAAAAAATAGTTTTAGAATACTTCAATTTATTAGAAAATTATAAAACGAATATAATAAATATAATTTTTATATTAAATTACTTTCAAAACAATAAATATTACTCACTTAAATAAAAAATTGTATGTTAATAGTTATAAAAAACTGATTTTTTTAAACAAAAAAAAGGGGCGATATTGAAAAAATTCGTCAATGAATAAAAATGTTTTTAAAAGCTTTTTTTTATTTTTTTAATTATTGCCATTTTTATTTAAAAAAAAAATAATATTCAAAAAGAAGCGCGAAACAATTTTGATCACCGAATTTCAAGTATGTATTTTTCTATAAATGGTGTTTTTCAGAATTTTGTTTTTAAATAAATTATACATTTAATAAAATTCTTCAAATGAAAAGAAATGTTTTTTTTTAATATTATTGAATCAGACATACAGAACATTAACCAAACATTCCAACGCGAAAATTAGTTTTTTAATGATATCTTTAAAATAAAAACTAAATGGGAAATATCTATATAGGCAAATAAATAAAATTTAATTAAATGATTGAAAGAAAATTTTTACTCAGTGAGACCTAAAAAGCATTAACTGCTCAGTAATATCAAAAAAGAAATAAACAACGATTGAAAGCGAAGCAATTAAAATTGTTTTTGAAAGTAAAAAATAGAGCCTAGAAAAAAATTAGTACTGTGGTTTTAAATTTATTTCGTTGTTATAGATTTTTTATGATTGAATTTTGATACGTAAATTTCTTTATGTTGGAAATTCCAATTTCCTTCTTTCTCTATTTTAGTAAACTGTTAAAAGAGTTTAACCGTCAAATATGATTTAGAAGAGAAAGAAAAAAAAATTCGGAATTAAAAAAGGGGGAGAGTTCAAATGCTTTGATAATTTAACAAGTGGAAGTTAAGAAAAGATTCTTTAGTAAGAAAGTATTTAGGAATTGTATAAAAATAACTAGCACAGACCATTAAATTCACCAGTAAAACTTTCTGGGTAAAAACTGGGATATGATGGAAAAAAAAAAAAAACATTTATTATATTTTAAGGATATTTATAACTTACTTACTTAACTTTATTCAAAATATTCTTTTGTGCCATAAAAAATTTCCCATATAAACTTACGATAAATAAATCTTCTTAACTGTGACTGTTTTTAAAATTTGCTTTAGTTGAGAAGACATTAAAATATTAAAGTCAGGAGACATCTTTCATTCGCATTATAATGAATTTTTAATAGGTGGAATATTGGAAAAGCTGAAAACACATTCGTTGCAAAGTGATTATTAAAAAAAAAAAAAATAAATAAAAGTTAATTTTTAAATAAAAATTTTAATTTTAAGTAAAAATTGAAAAGTAAATGCAGTAAATAGTGTTATTTTAAAAATAATAATAATAAAAGAGATGAGGATTTCATACTGTACGTATTTTTTCTCGATCTCTAGCGATTACACACAGTTGACAATTTTAATTAAGGAGGAAAGTAACACACTTTCATTCTTGATGCAAACATAGTTCCTGAACGGTGTGCATTACGATTTAAATAACATTATAGTGAATTAAAAAGAGCTTTTTTGTTGTAAATCAAATAGAAATTATGTAACAATATTTCTGAATGAAATATATAGCCTATATCTTACACAGACAAACATCATGCGCATCATTTTAACATTTACACATTTATCGTAAACATCAATAATATTCACAATATCGTAATTAATTCCAAATAGGACAATATTGTAAAGTGAACAAATAGTGCGAACGCTTGTTAAAAATATTTCAAATTCAGTCGAAACTGATATTGCTTCGAATAAATATTTAATTTATTACCAAAACTATCAATCAGTTCTAGCATGTTTTTCCCATAAATAAACAAAATTTATAATAGACTACTAACTGGTGAAATTCCGTAAATACACATTTTTTAGAAATTGTTTTAATTTTTTTTTTTGTAAAAATAATAATAAACTCATATTCGTGTAAGTAATCACAGAATGGGTGAGGTCACAAGCACCACACCTTCCATAACTTGGTCAATCCCTTATCACTACCAGCCCCTTTACATTATTTATCGTCCTATTAAACAACCTCATCGGGATACTTCAACTCAAGACACAGCCCGCCACAATTTTCAACTTGAATCCTGTGTATCGCATTACAGCAATCGAAAGTAAATCAAGCTCCAGCCTGGAATTTCGCCTCACTGGATTAATGGAATGCAAGCATGGGCGTTTGATGCATGCAGGGCGTTTTGAGGAGATTATTGACTTCGAAGAATTCGAGAGGAATTGAAAGAACTTTTTGAAGGTAAACAATTTTTACTCTATGTCAGGTTCGTCAATGGAGAAACACCAAACTCAAGTGGTTTTCTATGAGATTTCAAAAATTTATAGAACTTTTCTCTGGATTTGGTTTGGTTGTCTCAATGGATACTTTATAACACGAGGAGTATATTACTTTTACCTTATTTAAATACACTAAAGTTTAGAGAGTGATATGAAAATTAAATGACTATTTCATTGCTAAAAAATTTTCTCTAATTTAAACAAAAAAAATCGTGTGCACAAACTGAAATCAAAATCAATTACAATTCCAGCATCTTTTAGAAGTATTGTAATTAGATATTTTTAATTTTAAAAAATGAAGTCATTTTTGTTGAAAGAAATTTTAATATTTTGCACATAAAATAATTTTTATTTTAAAAGCTTTTTTAAATAGTTAAAAACAAATATGATGATTTTAAGTTTTTATAACCATTTTCAGAAAACTAGTAGCTTTTTAAGAATACTTGTTATTATTTAAAAACAATTTTAGCAATTATAATACATCGATTATTGAATTATACAAAAATATGATGTTCATTTTTTCATAAAATTATAGAATTCGTCATGTACTAAGGCATTGAAAGACACTTGAACATAAAATACAAAATATTCTTAGCGTGTGTTAAAGTTGAATTCATTAAAGCAAACTACGATACAATAAAAAAGCAAATATCATGAAAATTCTCCAAACTCCAACTAAAACTCCCCATTATAACAATATTTACAACAAAAAGTCTGTCACCAACTCTCAATACAAAGTACATATTTCAATAGTCCAATAAATTACAATAAAATGTATTTTACGCATACATATGAAATAAGGTCTATGTTCGAGAGTTATTTATGATATAAAAAATTACATGTTCAGTTATTAATGATTATTAATGATTCAGCATGCAGAAAGAATGTTAGTTTATATTAATAAACAATCACTGGTTGTGTAAGATGTTTTTTAATTTTGATTATTTTCCCATGGTTTTATTCCAGAAAACCGGAAGAGGGGCGATATATCTTGGTGTGGCTTTTATCATCAACCTCAAACATAAGTAGATAAAAAAAGACAAGTTTATACTGAAACGTTCATAGAACAAGATAACCGTAAGTAGCTGTGGTAACGTTGCTATCAGCGCGTCTTGGCTGGAAGTTGCGGGTGGTGAGGTCTCATCAAGGGTGCTTCGTGGACTGACGAGATGGATTTCCGCTGAAGCAAAACACCCCCATCAAAAACTCTTCTCGCTACTTAGATAAGACTAAGAAGACTACTATCGAGAGGATGAAAGAAGGAACTATTCTAGCGTCAAAAGACAGTTAAGATCTGCCAAGCTGTGTGGTAATGCTGATGATGAGATTAATTCACCAACTGCTTTTCCCTCTGCTATATTTAACCAACTCCAGATCCATTTACCTTCATCCAGAGATACGCAGTTGGACACAAAAAACCAATTTTAAGCAATGATAGAAAAAAATTTATGTACATATTCACTTTTCTGGTGATATATTGTAGTTTTAGGATAATTTTACTCAGTTCTTGTTTTACAAGCTTTTAGGTAAAAATGTTTGTGAGTATAATAAAAGAGAATAATCGTTACTGTTTTGGTGCGAAATGGAAAATGTGGAGGTTATAGATATTGATGCTGAACTTGGGTCTACAGCACACATATCAGCTAAGAGTAAAAACTTAAATTCCAAATTTCATGCGTTATCTACGAAAACAAGTCTGTTTCAAGAAGATATAAAATCTGTTCCATAATGCCTTCATGAAACACATACAACAGATCTTATGAACTCTAAGAAAAGCACTCGCATAGAAAAATCTTGATGAGTCAATTCGGTTATTTCTTTGTATCATTTTTGTATTTAGTTTTACAATTATTTCTATATTATAAGTCCATGTTTGTAGAAGAATGTACGTAAATACTTAAGTATACTTTTTATAGTTCTATTTGTAATGTTTCATATTATTTCAAGTGTAATCAAAACAAAAGCTAAAGACTTTTTTTTGTTTATTATTTTTTTACCAACAATATAATTAAAACAATGAAGAAACTGAATGACCCAGGAAAATAAAATAGGAAGATCTGAAACTGTCGTTAATTCACTAATAGATTTTGACGTCATTTATTGACCTACATTAGTGAGTGATTGTGCCTTACTTCTTGTAACAAAGAATGCATAAATAGAAAAACATTCAAGAAAACTATGAAATACACAGCTACTTAAAGCAAAGGATAGAACTCACCACGATTGTCAAGTATTACAGCTAAATAAACATTACGGTTGATTTGATGACAGTAAAATTAACAAAAACATTGATGTTTTCGTTTTCATAACGGTTTCATTCTGGTTAATACAAATCCACATCAAAATCATCATTTTAGATGTGGACATCATCCACATCTAAATTTTGTTATTATACTTTTTTAAACACGGTATGTACGTTTCTTATAAAACCCAACAAAAATATTGGGTTAAAAAATATATGCGACGAATAGTTAATGTTGTTTTAGATGGCTATATTTGGAAATCAATCCAAAACATGACAGTTTACCATATCACAAGGGTTAAGAAAATACAAAAAAAAAAAAAAAAAAAAAAAAAAAAAAAAAAAAAAAAAAAGAAACAATTAAACAATTAAACAATTTAAAAAGAACGTTGAAGCAATTGAAACGTAATATGAAACAGTTTAAAGGGAGGAAACCAAATTAAAAATCTATAATTGTTGATTGTTCACGAGAGTTCTTGCTTCCCGATAAAATTTGGTGACGTCCCCATTTTTCCGTGACTCTCCATTTAAACCATTAAACATTAAGCAATGCAATATTCTTCTATTGTACAAATGCTTTGCTAAACATTCAGGTTCTATTAGGTTTTTGAAGTTCGATATTGCTTCTTTTTATAGAATGTTACCAAAAGACTGCTATCTTATCTTGTATGCTTTCCCCTGATTTTTTTTTTGATAAATTTGTCAAATTACAGTAATTTATTTCATTATTCTTTTTTTAATCACATAATAATTAGTAAATTTATGAATATATTTTACAATCTTAAAAAATCGTGCAACGTTTAAATGCTTTCTCAAAAAGAATGATAAAAAAATATGAAATCAATATCACATATTTATGTAAAACAAAAAGAATTCCTTTTGATCCTAAAAAATTAATCAATAAACAGAGAAAATTCAGTCTATAAGTACGTACAACATATAAAAATTCAAATTGAAATTAGGATTGAAGCTCCTAACTAATAACATCGCTACTTGATAACAGAATGTATTTTTATTACGAGCAAGATCAAAAATGCTATTATCAGTGTGTCAAGTATATCTAGAACAACTGTCGGGTTTGTTTCACATGAAGAATTTCTTCGTTATTAATGGCCTCTTTTGGTATTTTTGTTGTTATCAAGTCTGTTATTGTGAAATTCGGGTATTCCCCGTCACAGTAGAAACAAAGTATATTGGTATACTTTGTTATTGCAAAAGTGTAAAAAAGATCACATAAAAAAGAGTTGTGTGTACTTCTTTTATTTTGAAATAATTTGTTTAGTAAATTGCTCATATACATAAAATTACTGGAAGACTGATAAAAATAAATTGTAGAATATTAAATGCATAAAAATTCCAAAATATAAAATAATTTAAATTTTATTATTTAAAAATGTGATAATTAAAATTTCGCATAGTAAATATACTTCGATTTAATATTTGTAAATATGCACCAAAATATAGATAATAAATTAGTTCTAAGTTTTAACTAGCAAAAAATATAGGTTAACTTCTCAAATAACATAATCGATAACTTGGGACCAAAAATCTTTTAATTTGTGAATTTTTAGGTCACAAAATTAATGAGACTTCAAGTTGAATGTACATTCTATTATCACGGTGGCCTTTGGATAACTCAGAACAAAATTTACTGTCTTCAGGTTGCAACAAATCTTAATACGATACAAAAAAATCTTAATATAAAATCATTAAAAGTAACAAACCTGCCTGATAACTGCCTAAACAATTCTTTATGTTCCAGAAAAAAGACTAACTACTTTCATTATTTTTCTAGTTTTAAAAAAAAGACAACTCTAGAGAAAAGTATCGAATGGGGCATTATACGATAAACAATGGTATTTAATGAGGCGAACATTTTCATACAATATTTAAGGATAGCCTGCAACAAATAAACAAACATCTTTTACATTCTTAACGGATACTCACCCCACCCGCTTAGTCTCATGTTCACTCTTCGCTTACATGTATGCCAGGGACACGTCATAAATCTTAGAACACACCATCACCCCCCCCCCTCTTACAGTGTTTTGGGAAGTGAATTCTCACGAAAGGGCTAGCTGTCCCAAGTCAGCGAACGATATATAAGGAGGGTATCGATTTTCGAAAAGTCGAGCTATTCGATTTTCTCGGTCAGTTCTGGTATAGATTCACTTATGGCTCACAATGGTTCCAGTGTGTTGGTGGTTAAGAGGTCAGGATCTATCTAAGTCGTTAAATTGAGAGGCATCTGTACCCGATTGCGGGGTTTTCGTGACGTTTAGAGCACAGGATGTTGCAAGTACCCTGCACTGTCAGAAGATAAACCCGTTGTTTCTCTCTCGGGTAATGTCTTTATCGTGCTGGCAGATGAAAAAATCGTGACTGATGATTTATGGCAGTACATCACGTGTGATTAAATTGATATAAATATACAAGTTATCATGAATAATGGAAATCGAATAAGCTCCTATTCCGGCCATAAATTGACTCATTTAGCTCTGCAACAGCGGTGAGTACTGCTGACGATTTTGGTAAACATGATTATGCCAGAACTCAGAACAAACAACTATTAAAATGGAAATTAGAATAAGTATCGCCCGGCTTTGTAAGTTCAATAACGTAATAAGGATATAACGTGGTATTTTTCTCCATGTTAAAAGAAGTCTCACAGAGAAAAAGGTCAATCCTTCTTGCTGTTTACCA
>JAPDSC010059307.1:0-11803 GCA_026290005.1 Latrodectus geometricus
TTATATAATAGTAATTTAATATTATATGAAATTTAACTAATATAACTCCTACGCATGAAATTGGTACATAACTGAAAAGAACTTACTTGTACATTCCATGTCTGGGAAAAAAGGAAAAACATCTGTCATTCTTTGAACTTCCGCAATGAAGGCGTTGGTGAAGGGCAACTTGCTTTTGTCCTCTAGACTTGGGTCGCGATCTAATCCGATCACATCTATCAATTCTCTGTAGATCCTCTCCTGCTCTTCGGGGTGGTCCAACAGTGCTTGAATGGAAGAAGCGATCAACATGGCCACAGACACCACTCCGTCTCCAATAACTTGAAATAATGTCGCCATCAGTGATTTATCTATGTGGTATAGAAAAAATGTAATTTCTGTAGGATATGATTTGGAAATTATTTTTTTTTTTTACTAACGAAGTATTTGCAAATGATTTCCAGTTCAGAAAATAACTGTTAATAACGAATATCTTTATAAGAGTATGTATATTCTGTGTTCTAAATGTAATATAATGTTCCTAAACAGACTTACACTAACAATTCATATAGATCTGTTCCAACCAGGAAAAAAAAAAAAAACAAAGCAAAGCAACAGAGGGGGTACTCACGAATGTGACGTTTATACCGATTTCTGTATTACTTTCCTTTCTTCAACAATATTTTCTTTTCTTCTTTTAGTAATTCTTTTCTTTTTTTCCTCATTAAAACTGGATCTGTGATTAGAAGAGTGTGTAATGCACATTAATAAAGCCCTAGATTTGAAATTCAAGCATTTCGTGATTCAGTATGCGCGATTCCTTAAAAATGCTCTGGGTAGCACAAAATAGGTTTGGTGTATATTAGGGGTACCCCTGAGTTTCGCAAAAAATTTGGCGATCAATATTGGGAGATAAAATGTAATTTCTAGTAATCTTGGTATTTCAACGCTTTAACTAACGTAGTGTTAGTTTTCATTTTGTTATTAACATTCGGGGGCCTGTCTTGGCATCAAAAAATAGCCAAAAAAATCAAAGGATACCCTAAAGTTAACGTTTACCCAGAAAATTATCCATTTTTAAAATTTGAGTTAGCTACAGTGCCATACCCTTCAAAAAGCATCCCTTTTAACGCCAAACAATTCTCTGTAGTTTTTCGAAGACAAAGTTTTCAATTCAAAGAAATACAGCTGATCAAAGTAAGCGAAATCGTAAGATTTTTTCAGAAGTATCATTGTTTTCCCATAGCAGCAATTGGTTTGCCTATCGATATTTTTCTGTATATATCATCTAAATTCTGATTTATTCTACCAGCGTTTCAAAGTGAAACCGCGTACACCAGAACATAGATCAAAGTGGGTATTTTAAATGACATTTCTTTTATTTTCTGCAGACTAATATGATAACAACAATTGTGCAATTTCCTTAGGCCTTGATAGTGTTAGGTAGTGTGATATAACAGAAAATGTTGATTTTAACGTGATTTTTAGAGAGAAAGTTATTGCCACACGTATTATAGTGACAATATGTGATACAATAAAATGAAGCAGTTTTTTTTAATTCCATTATCTAATTACCCAAAAATATTATTCAATTTTTTACAAATTAGCTTAAAACTCTAACATCTTAAATTTCTAATCAACTTTTTTCAAGTTTCAAATTCAGAATTAACTTTTACAAAAACTTATTTGGGAGTTAAGCATTTATAGAATAAAAGCGAGTCTCTAAAACTCAGAACGCTATAATGCACAGAAATAATTTCTTTTTACACCAAAAGCACAATTCACTGCGGCCCTGCAATAAATTTCATAACGAGAAATAAATACCTTTGATATAGTGATAAAACAAGTTAGTTAAATGAACAATATTACCAAATACACTAAATGCTTAATTTTTAGAGGGAAATTGAAAATAAGCATGAATTACGACTCATCCTTTGAAATGTAATCCATTATCCTTGATGAATTAGTTTAATCGTTTGCATACTCATTAATCAATCATTTTCGTGGGTCTTTTCCGTCAATTTCGTGGGTCTCAAAAAGTCTGTTGGAACGTATATAAAACATATAAGCAACCATCGCTCAGTTATCTCAGTTATCTACTTCTTCTCGAAGTAAAAGTATCTAATTAAAACTCCAATTTAAAACATTAATAATTATTAAATATTTAAATTCTTTTTTCTACTTTCTTAAACCCTTTTTTTGTAATATTTTACATACTGTGCTGCTACAAAATTTTGAAATATCTAGCACCAAAAGAAAGCTTTGTTGTAAGGATTTTAAATCTAAAAGAAAATGTTGTATTATTATTATTAATAATATAATCATAGGTTCTTACGTATTATGACGACTACCTATATATGTCGCCGAAACTGGCATGAAAAAATAATATGAAGACTAGCCAAAAAAAACCTAGATTTTAAAATAGGTAATAGAAGACGCTACAATAAAGAGTATTATGCAAATATTATTTAAATCAAGCTAGTCCCGCAAATGAAATTGCCAATGAAAATTTTTATCGTCAAGGTAGTCGTCATAGTACGTGAGTACCGAATCATATTTACCCGTGAAATATTCAGCAGAAGGATCCTTCTTAGATTTTCTGATTTTTCTTTCATTTAAATAAGCGTCGATAAGGTTTCTAATATTGGTTTCATCAAAAGATGATCTGTGTTGGTCGATGATTTTATATAGCTTACTTCTTATTAAGTTAAAATACTTTTTCGCTGTCCAATAACTGGGTATAAAGGGTAGAACCAGGTACCTTTAAAAAGTAATAAACAAAGTTATTCAAAGCATTTCTAAATAATGAAAATGATGTAAGTGTCTGCACCTATGTGACTAATGACATTTTTTAATAATCTTCACAAAATTGCAATATCAGAGGCAGTGTTCCAAAAATATGAATGATATAGCACATTCAGAAAATAAAATTCTCGGAAAGAATGATTTAATAATTTAGTTTTCTTAGATTATAAACTTTTCTGATCAATTTGCATCGCGTCAAAGTCTCTTTGTTACTCTTCAGAAACAAAGTTTCATCGGAAGCGGTAATTTTGCTTAAGAAATCAAACGTTCAAGAAATTTAAGCACTCAAAACCTTTTTTGTTTGTGCGATTATTTTTGTGAGGCATATGAAAATTTCAATCAAATTGGAACATAGTTGACATAATTATCAATGAAAAAAAAATGAAATAGCTTTATCACAGACATTTAGTTTTTTCAATTTTTTATATGTATTTAATCGCATTACGTAAGTACTCCAATTACATTGCACACGTATAATTACTCTAGTACAATTCAGATTTATATATATAGTGCTTTTAAGCTCCTAGTTTAGAACTGATCTATATAATTTTTTATCATTATATTTATTTACCTTTCATTCAAAATACTTGAGTTCTTTTCGTTAAGTTCACTTTATCGTTTTTCCTTACTATGGTATCAATATCCTGAATGCATTAGCCTCTTGTCTTGATTTCGTTTCTAAAACCAGCTCCTAGTTAATTCATGAGATATGTAGTGTAAAAAAATGTAGAATTTTAGTCTAGAATATTCATTTTCAATCTATTACAATCATTGTAGGAGCAACCTTGAAATTGAAAGTATTGTCATATTGAAATCGAATACATAAGAGTATATGAAATTAAAATCTATAAAAAGTAACAATGATACGACGACTACAAACTTGAGTTTTTGTTTTTCATAGCTTTTTGGGGTTGTTGGAGATCTTGGAGAAAACAAAAAATGCCAACATTCAAAGCATTAGCGCCAACAAGATGTGAAGCTATTTTCTACGGGGACTTTTTTTATGCGGTTCTTATACACTGCATAAAAAATACTTTGTTGGGGAAATGTACTCTTGAAATTTTGTGGGATTATTTATTTTCCTTTGTGCAGTGGATGAGGTGTCCCTATCCACTGCACAAAAATAGGTTTAACTCTAATATTCTACTTAATAAACAATTAGCACGTGGGAAATTTTAAAGAAATCTAGATAAATATTAGGTTGGGGTAAAAGAAATCCATTATTTTTACATGAACTTTATGTAATTTCTTTTGGATTCGCTTTGTAAAAAGGTTTAAAACAGCTTTCATGTAGATTTTTAGGTCTTGCGCGTTACGACTGCTGACATGCGGTTAACTTCGATCATTTTTGATATTTTATAGACATTTTCGACGATGCTGTATCCACATGCGAGGTGCATCTCTAACATTAAAAATACCCGAACGGAATCGAGGAAACAAAAATTGTACGTAACTGATTGTTACAGTCTTATATATAGGACGATAAACACCTTTCACAATTTTAGACACCCGGCTATCTTTTTCGCCGTTACAAGAGAAAAACGAAAATGTATCGAATTTTCCGTTTGTTGTCTTCCATTTTTAAAACCTTGTACTCGTAACTGAATTAATCAAACAAAAAACCGCAAGAGAATATTTTAGTGTCAAATGTCACCTTTCCAAAGAGCATAAATTTGAAATTGTTTGATAGATACCTCACGAGATATCGATCACTACAGACGTCTACCGAAAAAATAATGGATTACTTTTACCCCAACCTAATACATAATTTGCTTAGACAAAAATACCATCTATATCCTACATCTGGGGAATTTATAGTTTTTTATAATGGTGTGCTGTAGCTGTATGGGCTTGATTGTGAAATAAGTTGAAAATTTTTTCCTATACTTCAGAAAAGTTGTATAAAGATACGAATGAAAATTTTCAATATCATACCTTGTTATAATTTTGTGGTTTGCAAGCTTTAATATGAAATGATATAAATATTAGGGTTAAAATTTGTTGTTTGGATAAAGGTATTGAAAAGGAGATTCAGAGTTTCAGAAAAAAAATGATCCAATATCTATTTATTAGTCATTAACAGATTTTTGTTCCAAATTGAAGATAAGAATACATATCATAGCTGTCTGTTGATAAAAATGTTGCCCAGCTTTATTCGTGACCAGGATTATAAATAGAAATCTTGAAGCTTTGCAAATACAGGTAGTACTGACAAAATCGAAATACTTCTAAGGCAATCGCTACTTATAGTAGTCTTTTTACTTTTACTTGGTTTTACAACATGAGTTATTACAACATCACTTTCAGTGATCTAAGCAATGTGGAAGTTAATGGAAAAATTCTTCTTGAATAACAAAATTGTTGACAATATGAAAAGAATTTTTTAAAAAGCAGTGAAAATTCCATTAAAATATTAGTTTGGGGGAAAAGTAATCCATTATTTTTTCGGTAGACGTCTGTAGTGATCGATATCTCGTGAGGTATCTATCAAACAATATCAGATTTATGCTCGTTGGAAAGGTGACATTTGATACTAAAATATCCTTTTGCGGTTTTTTGTTTGATTCATTCAGTTATGACTACAAGGTTTTAAAAATGGAAGACAACAAACAGAAAATTCGATACATTTTCGTTTTTCTCTTGTAACGGTGAAAAAGAAAGCCGGGTGGTGACTAAAATTGTGAAAAGTATTTATCATCTTATATATAACTGTAACAAGCAGTTACGCACAATTTTGGTTTCGTCGATTCCGTTTGGGAATTTGGATGCTAAAGATGCACCTCGCATGGATACAACATCGTCGAGAATGTCTATAAAATATCAAAAATTATCAAACTTGACAGCATGTCAGCAGTCGTAGCTTCGCACAAGACCTAAAAATCTACATGAAAACTGTTTTAAACCTTTTTACAAAGCGAATCTGAAAGAAGTTACATAAAGTTCACGTAAAAATAATGGATTTCTTTCTCCCCAACCTAATATTTCACAAATTTTGAAATACATTTATTTGAATAAAAACAATACTTCAAATATTTTGACTAATAAATAAAATTTTTATCAGATCTTCAATAAATTGAAAGTTTTTTCTTTAATTATTCACATTATTTTCTGTAGAAGATTAGTTTATTTTTGTTCTTCAGCACATGCTTAGAACATTTTAAATCTAAATTGCTTCGAAATAGGTTAATCTCTTATGAAAAAATGGTTTGTACAATGTAATATTTAGAAATGAAACGAATTATTTTCATTTACCTTACTATGTTCCCAGAGAGCAAAAAATTAGCTCCACCTAAGTTTGCGAACACGTTTCCATTCCAGTTATTGAGCTCTTTGATCTCTTCGACTGTGATTCCCCTTTCTCCAAAGACTGTTGCATACAGGATCCTGGTGCATTTGTCAGTCAGCATGTTGACTAATTCCAGTGGTTGTGACTGAGCCTTGTATAAATCGTCAATGGTGCATTTGATGGATTCGTACACGCCGTCGCCTTCATTCTTCAACCTGTTCATGCCACTTTCTCTGAATTGTTGCATAAAGAATTTTCTGATCACTTTCCATTTCTCTCCATTGAGGAAGAGTATGCCTGCAATTCATGGTATTAAGTAATGCAAATTGTACAACATTTCCTTGTTTGTATATAATATTATATCCAAGATATTTCTCACAAATAAATATAAGATATTTAAAAATTTTTAATGGATACCTATTTACTATAAAATTATAGTTTCATTTCAATTTTTTTCAATGTAGATGAATTAAACATAGTACATTATTCAACAAATAATCTTATGATTTGCAATTTCAAGCAATCTTTAAAAAATTCAAATAAGTTATCTACTGACTGGAAAATTTCTTGACAAACTTCATTTCTTCATTTTTTCACCACTGATAATTATTTATAATATAATTTCAAGCATCGAAATTTAAGATTCCAGGTTCTATCCAAACAGAAACCGCAAATAAGACAAATGAGCTTCAATCATGTAGAAAAAAAAGAGGAACTCTGGATTTGAGTAATTACGTTCATTATCATTGAAAGAGAAACTGAAATATGATTTTTAATTTTTTAAACTCTTTAATATTCTTAAATGAGTAGTATTTCTTACATTCATATATCTCTTAACTGTGAAAAACTACCAGAAAACACCCTGTGAAGTGTTTTCGCAAGAGAACAAAATGTACACTACTGGCCATTAAAATTGCTACACCAGGAAAAAATGCAGATAACAAAATAATATTTATTGGACAAATATATTATACTAGAAATAGCAAGTGATTAAATTTTCAAAATATTTGGCTGGATAGATCGTGAGAAATCAGTACCCAGAACAACCACCTCTGGCAGTAATAACAGCAGTTATACGCCTGGGCATTGAGTCAAACAAAGATTGGATTGCATGTACAGGTACTGATGCCCATGCAGCTTCAACACGATGCCACAGTTCATCAACCGTAATGACTGGCATTTGGTGACGAGCCAGTCACTCGGCAACTATTGACCCGACGTTTTCTATTGGTTAAAGATCTGGAGAACGTGCTGGCCAGGGCAACAACCGAACATGTTCCGTATCAAGGAAGGTCCGTACAATACCGGCAACATGCGGTCGGGCATTTTCCTTCTGAAACGTAGGGTTTCGCAGGGCTCGAATAAAGGGTAGAGCCACGGGTGAAATTAACACGCTAGAAATGTAACGCGCACTGTTCAAAGCACCGTCAATGCGAACAAGAGGTGACCGAGACGTGTACCCAATGGCACCCATACCATCACGCCAGGTGATGGGCCAGTATGACGATGACGAATGCACGCTGCCAGTGTGCGTTCACCACGATGCCGCCAAACACGGATGCGACCAACATGATGCTGTACACAGAATCTGGATTCATCTGAAATGATGACGTCTCGCCATTCGTGCGCCCAGGTTCTTCGTTGATCACACCATTGAAGGCGCTCTTGTCTATGACGCAGCGTCAAGGGAAGTCGCAGTCATGATCTCCGAGCTGAAAATCCACGCTGCTGCAAACGTCGTCGAATTGTTCGTGCAGACACTTGTTGTCTTCCAAACGACCCCGTTTCTTGACTCACGGATCGTGACGTGGTTGCACGATCCATTACGGCCATGCGGATAATATGCCTGTCTTCTCGGCTGCTAGTGATAGGTGTCCATTCAGATCCCGCATGGCGTTCCGTATTAGGCGTTCCTGAACCCATCGATTCCATATTCTGCTAACAGTCATTGGATCTCGACCGACGCGAGCAGCAATACTGCGATAAGGTAAACCCCAATTCCGGTACGCTACAATTCGACCTTTATCAAAGTCAGAAACGTGCTGGTACGCATTTCTCCTTCTTACATGAGGCATCACAACAACTTTTCACCAGGCAACAACGTTCAAATGCAATTTGTGTATGAGGAACCAGCTGAACAATTTCCTCATTTAAACACAATGTAGGTGTCGCTACTGGCACCTGCTTTGTCTGAATGCGCTGAAAAGCTAATCATTTGCATATCACAGCACCTTCTTCCTCTAGCATGTCGCCTTCTTGGTGTAGCAATTTTAATAGCCAGTAATGTATTATCAACATTGAGATTAATAAAAGAAGTATTGAATCTTTGAGATTTCAATAAAGTTTCTTCATTTAATTTGTTTTTCTATGATATCTATGATCATATTTTTTTATGTGAAATTTAATTTAGAAAAGTTTAGCAATTCAAAGAGGATTATTAACCACTATAAGACACGTATGTAAATAGAACTGCTAAACTTAAGAGATATATGCTGTCGAAACTAAACTAAACTATGTTGCAAGACATCTCAAGGGAGGGGCCAAGGCCTGCAGTGATCATATCTGTTGTCATGATCGATGGTGCTGGGGTGGGTAGCACCTGGTTAGGTTATATATGTGCCGGTTAGGTTTCAGAACTGAACAGCGTAACGTGAAAAATAAGCTGTTTAGCTCTGCTTGGTATTCAATTTTAACAACTCACTGAAAGTATGAATGGTTGAATCGACCTTACCCAACCCGAGGATAAATCCTCGGACCTCTAGGTTGAGAGCACGAAACAGTACCACTACATCACTGGACTCAAATATTCAACTACCAAAAGCATGGCGTAGTTTGTAATGAGATTCAAGCGGTGTGCGCAGAAACAGCATTAGACTCGTTGGTACGATGTATGGAATCAGTGTACTCAGAAATGTATTGATGCTGAAAGTCATCATGTTTAAAAGTTACATTTTCATGAGAAAGTGCATTTATGTTTCAAATTAGAGTTTTCCAAACTAGACCAACTAGATCTTGTAGAAAGGAATATAATTTCTTTATGACGGCTCACAGTGTACATACATTTTTTGACGCATCTTGTATTATGTGAAATACGAACTGATTTTTCTATGTTAGACATAGATGTTAATTTGCAAATGATTTTTCCTCTGTGTAGTTATGCAATTAAGGTTCTCACTTTAAGGCAAAGCACGTTTTATATTTTTAGAAAATAATGTTTTACGGAACATAACTTCTTTTTACTTGGAAGAATAATAAGATTAAAGGATCAATATCAATGCAAGTTAACTCAGCTCTGATCTAAGCACTGACCGATCTGCTTCAGGAGTGGTTAGATTTTGTATGCCACAAGGTTTGTAGGACAAGGTGCTACACAATATGGGCTTCGCTGCTCCACTTTTCCAACTGAACGTTTGGTGTGGAGTCCGACTTCCTCAATACACATATGCCATAAGTACCCGTTTATAGGGTTGGCAACCACTCAGAAACCATTTATATTCAAGGAAAGGCCAAAGACAAGAGAGGGAAAGAGAAAGTACATCCATGCTTGAACCGGGATTTGAACCCAAGACCTCCTCAAGACCTATTCTGCAGACAGGCACACTGACCACTAGAGAGGGTAGGTGGCTATGGAATAAGTAAAAATGTTATTTGTTAGCTTGTTCACAAAATTATGAGTGACTACATCAGACTGTGCACTCAGAAATAACAAACCTATGACAATAGTAGTAATATTCATGACAATAGTAGTGATAGTTTTTTTTTTGGGGAAGGTCCCATTTTTTAGGCAATTATGTATTTAACATTTATCTAGGTATGTTCAGCATATTTTTAAATAATATTTCAACGAATTATTTTCGAATCAACTGGCAAACAAAAATTTTAATGATGGAAATTTTGTTTTGAAGTATATTGGTAAGCGAAATTACATATTTTGGAAATATATTAATCTGAATTCTAAAGTATGCTCTGATTAAATTCTAAAAGCAGCTAAAATTTGAGATTCCATTGAATGTTTTAACTGAAACCGATCTGCTCTCAAATACCCAGTTTCTAGTAACATTATTATTCCGGAAATATGGTTTTATCGTGGGATGACATGAGTGTGTATGTATTTTATTCGTATAATTTCGGATTTTTAAAATAGTCAAAAATTCCCATATTTTCGAATCTTAGTAACACTTAGGAACCTGTTACTAGAATTATTATATAGAAGTGGGTGACGAGCTTAATGGATTTCAAAACCAATGGTAGTCAGAAGAGATATTTAGAATTTTATAGTCTACAAATAGAGCAATTGATAAACTATTGTATTTTTAGTCAATTTTTATGGGTCTCTATTACAGCTGAGTAGCCCAGCTCAGTAGTTTCATGCTGTTTCCCATAAGACCAGCCTTTGATATTATTACTGTGGATAGTGATTGGGACGGAGACCTCATTCTCCCAAACACGATTGTTGCAGTTCTGCGAGTTGATGACGTATCCATGTTAATCTGTGATGTCTAAATTCCTCAAGCCACGGTTGCTTGGTTGTTTAGCACGTCGTTATCGTTATCGAAAGGTAGTGAGTTTGTATCCCGACTTAATCGAATATCTGTCGTATTAACTAAAGGAGGCTGGATCCCGTTAAATATGTCAGGTCGCGATGCCATCCAAGTGAAATGATATGACTCTAAGGATGGCAGGTCAAGTATTCGGAATTCTCCTGCTTTGTCACTGCTTTTAAATTACAAAGACCCGGCTATTTCTACAAATTTGATAGAGCCCAAATCAGAGGCTAGGTACAAGAAAGCATGCTGGTACAACAATAACAACATCGAAATCCACTAGTGGAGAGAAGTTTTCACTGAGGTATTCAATACCACGAAGAGCTTCGTGATGTGTATTCCAAACCTGTTAACCTTTAAATGTAGTAGGCTTTCATTATGTTTTCGCAATGTTAGATACTTTATATTAGAGAGACATATACACATAGCTTTCATGGTATGTTTAAATGTCTCTCTATTTGACTTCTGAAATTACATGGATTTTTATTTTGTTAAAGCATTCAATAATATTGGTGTAATATGCATACTCTTATTATTAAAAATTATTCTTTGTCTCTTAATCTCTTACATAGCCCCCCATATTTCTTTATTCTAAATTTATAGATAATTACGAACTTTTTTATCATTTATTTATTATTTACATAAAATATTTTTAGTTTTTAGAGATTAAAAGAAAGAAATTAAAATACATTAGAAAACAAATTTAATAGCAATCAATATTGAAGGCATATAAATTATACTGTGCTCATATTACGATACATAAATGCAAATAAATTAATTTTTTTTTATTTCTAATGGCGTTCACCCTTGAGTAAATATGAACATTAGTCCATTTGCCACAACAAGGCCAGAAACTGCTACTCATTTTATCGTTACCCAGTGGTCACCTGTGAACCAAGTCACGGGGGTACGAGTAGCATCACCCACGCCACATCACCACAAACCCGTTTATATGGCGGGTCACATTCATCCATCATCTGAGGAAAGGACAAGAAACACAGAGAGAGAAAGTACATCCATGCCAGAGCCGGGATTCGAACCCAGGTTCCCCCCCCCCATCAGTAGTCAGTTACGCTACCCGCTAGACAGGTTGGGCGGCATAAATTTTAAAATAGTCTTAATAATCTTTAAGTAAATCTAAGATATATATATATATATATATATATATATATATATATATATATATATA
>JAPDSC010059310.1:0-18804 GCA_026290005.1 Latrodectus geometricus
TAAAAATATTAAATATTTGTACATAAATGTCAATTTTTGTTAAGCTTAAATAATTTCATGGAATTAGTTCATTTATGTAATTTAATATTGTGGATATAATTATCCAAAATTAAAATAAAAATATTAAAATGTGAAAAATATCAAAACAAATATTAATCAGCTTAACACGAAATGAAAGAAAAAATAATTAATATATTTATTTATGCTTTGAAAAATGTGTTAGCTATTATGTTTAAATAGCATCATAGATTCAGTAAAACAGAAACTACTCGAACAATTATGTTTTTTATATATGCCCCTTTTTGAAATCTCATTAGCATATATTTTCTCACTTCTAATCATGATTTGAAAGTGATTAGTTGCATTACAGTCAAGTGATGATCGTTCATTTTATCCAGTAGATTGTCTATAAATGCAAAAATATTAAGTTTCGAAAAGATATACATTCACATAAATGAAGGTAACCTAAATAATTTTAACGTTATTCGAAATAAGCATTTTCTGAGACCTATACAGTTATTGGCAAACGCAGACGACTTTGGCATTATTAGCAGAAGTAATTTTTTTAGATGGAATTAGGCTGTAGATAAATTGAAGAAGTATTATTAAATTGTAATTGATTGTAATGTTTAAAAAAGTTTCAAAGTGTTTACGCTCACAATTTTCCTGCAATCTCCAAGAATTTATGAAAACATGTTTTTGCAGAAAATAAATTATTCCAAATTACTTTTTATTTTCTGAACCACTTTTATCCTCTTTTGCATGCTACTGCTACAATATTACACAGCTTTATCTTTTAAGATGATTACACTTATTTCATATTATTTTACAGAAAATTGAGATTTTGCCTATTCCATATCCTATGTTTGCAAATTTAATTTCTTTCAAACTCATAATAGTTTGTTCAAACTAAAAGTGTCTCTTAATTCAATTAAATATAAGTAGTTATCATGTTCATATGTAACATTTATTAAAGCAAACACCGTTAAATAAAATTTAAATGACTAACTTTATAAAGTGTACCTTATCTAAACACACTTGAGGTCAAATATACATACAAATGTATATGTAAATAAGTATGTGTGTTATTTGTGTACGTTTATATTTACTTGAATTTTTATATACAACTGAATTTACAATAACAAACATGTTCAAGTGTCACAATTTGCAAAATGATGATTTATAATCTTTTATATTACCATAAAAAGGCACTGTGTTATTTATATTAGAGGAAGGATTAAATATTTTATAAATTTTCAAATGAATATGTAAGTTGCATATTTAATGTAATAACTACGATTGAAGTAATTTTATTATTGATAATTCATGAAATATACTTTACTATTTATTAAAATTTAAGCTTTTATACTTACATTAAGGGCTATCTATATTTTTTTTCAAACTGTTAAAATATATTCATAAAATACTATGTGCAAAAATATTTATTGCAACCAACCGAATTTTCTGGTAAACGCCCTTATTTAAATCAGTGTAAAAAAATCTATTAACAAGAGTTTATTTCATGAAATAAAATATATGTTAATTAAGGCAGATATTATTGACAGTAAATTGTAAAAATATAAAACTTCTGATGATAAAAATAACTCCTAATTTCAAAATAGCTATTAACGTGAGACGTACAAACTTTAAACTATTTCACTAATGATAAGCATCAGGATGAGATAATAATTTTCACATGTTTATGTGAGTCTTACAATCCTAGCTCTCACAATTTTAAATCTGACTACTTAAAATTCTACAGAAATTCAGCTTAAAATTAAAAAAATAAAGCTTTCACGTGTCTCTAATGATCATTTCACTTTTTTATAGTTTATGGAACTGTTTTTAAGATTTCAGTTACGATAAATGTTTCATGTATGTTTTCTTTCTAAATTTCACCAGCAGATGTTTCTGAGAGAGAATAAGATATTAACGTGTAAAGAAGTCTGAGGACTAATTAGTAGTGTGGACTTGACGTGGCTTCTTATTTGTTTTCTTATATTCAGATGTGAAGTCTGTTTTATAAATTCAAACATTGATTGCATATATCAGAATATTCAATTATGGAGTTAAAACTGTAAATATTGTTTGAATAATACTGAGTTTGGTTCTAAAAATCAATACTAATTTTAGATTTACACATTTATGAATTTGGTTTCAAGCAATTTACAGGGCTAAATTACTTTTTACACTTTCTCTAAATTTATTTAAATTTAAAATTATATTAATTTAAGCATATTTATTTTATGCTGTTTGAAGTTAGTTTAAATTACTACTAAAGATTTATGAAGACGATTACTGAACCTGTGAGGAAGATTAAAAGCTACGATATATGTGAAACGAATCAAAGATGCGAATCATACATTAGTAGGTTGTCATCTAAAATTCTACGGATTGCCTGGGACATCGTTTCAGGCAAAATATTAATAATTTATTATAGTGCCATCAAATTTTCTATAATCTATAAAATGCCCAGACATTGTATAAAATGTTGGAATTTGAAAATTACGGTTAGTGGTTTAAAACTAGAGAAGATGACACAACTAATTGTCTGAGCACACGTTATGGGGATGCATGCAAGATTGCTCAAAGGGAATTTAATAATAATACTTACTAAATGTGCAGAGTATTAAATATAAAGTTATAAAAAAATTAATCTGTTGAAACAGGCATCAAGCTTTTTTCAGAACTGCATCATTTTATATGTATGCAGTCGCAGTGGCCTGGATGGTTGGGACGTTCGTTCTCGTTATTTTAACGTGGTAAATTCCAATTCAAAGCCGGCCAAACATTCACTAATAGCAGCTGGGGAAGGTTAAATATGTCTTAGTCGGTGGTGTGGCTAGAGCGGACGTGATCAGAGCGGACACATAAAATTTCGTTGTCAGAGCGGACACATTTTCCCCCCATCATGGAACAGATAAAGGATGCAGATAAAAAAGTAAATAAATACATTTAAAAATCACAAATATGGTTTAAAACAGTATTTTAAGTGGCAAATCTCTTTCACGTGGGATAACGTTTTTTTCACCGAAGTTTTCTGTTTTTGCACTCGATTATCGAATTACAAGGATAAATAAATTTTTGCCAATCAAATTCAATTTATATTAAATTGTTAAGTTATTATAGTGCAAATGCATTTTAAACATAGCAAAATGTAATAAAAATAAAAACTTTCAGAGAAATATTTAAAATTTAATAGTAAGTAACAATAGAATGAACGGTATGAACGAACTCAAGGGATTTTGTGGAAAACTGTATTTTAGAGTCAAATAAATATTAGAACAGGTGCAACTGCCATAAAATTAATTAGTTTCATTAATGTAAGAAAAGATAAATGCTAAAAGTAAAATATATAAAACAGATACAAGTAAATAAAAGAAAAATAAATACAAGTAAATAAATTTTAAAGAAATATTTTCATTTTTTTATATTAAATTTTTCATTTTAAAGAAATATTATTTTTATAAAGAAATATAATTAAGTAATAAAATATTTTCATTTTAAAGAAATATTTCAAAATTTTAAAGAAATATTTTCAATTCTTAATAGATTATGTTGCTAATTATTATTTTAGAATAAACTATAACACCCAAAATGTTTTGCTTGAATTTTAAAAAAATGCACAGGAATGATATACATATACTTTTCATAAAAATAATTCTATTATTAGATTTAGCACATTAATAATCACCACAGATATATATTTCCATTGAAAGTGCAACTAGGAAAATTTAATATCCAATATTGAATAAAATTTCATTGACTAGATTTTATAGAAAGTTTTCATTCAAAGTTATACTTGAATAAGTTTTTACATATAGTTACTATTAATTTTTCAATAATAGTTTTGGTGGAAACAATATCAATATTTATTTAAAAATATTATAGTAACAGATTGCAAGGGATTTTTTAAACATAAAAACAGTTCCTTCGGAATATTTTAATCGTGAATGACGGCGGTTGATTTCAGCCATCGGTTGATGACGTTACATGAGAGTGTTGAGGCTTTTTCAGCTATAGAGGGTGATGGCTTATCTTTACAGCAGGTGCAAAGCTTGAAACTACACAATAGATCACATTTGACTGATTAGGGAAATAACACAACAGGTGCAAGAATGTCCGCTCTGCCCACCCAGCTCCACTCACGTGACCGCTGTAACCACTTCCGCTCTGACCACGCCCGCTCTGACCACGTGCGCTCTGACCACGTAACGTCTTAGTCATAATGTCCTTCATGTGAAATAATGACGCTGAGGGTGGTAGGTCAAGTCTGAGGGTCCTTTGCTTGATCCTAAATTAGAAAGAACCACCCACTATAGGAGGAAGGATAGACAACCTCTGAATTGCCCATTCTATAAGTTTCCATTACGTGAGCTCCATATTCGACCTTATATATACTTAATATATATATATATATATATAATTCTTATGCTATGGAAGAATTCAAATCTATTTCGGATTTAACGGCATTTAAATTAAATTATTATGTATAATCATGAATTTTGACAGTAGACTATATTTATCTTGATGAAGGTTTTATATAATGCATAAGTTTTCAATATTATTAGAAAGAAAATCCATCTTTCGTTGTATTCTCTGTTTTGCATTTAACTGAAACGTAAAAATTGCATGGTCAAGCCAACAAATAAACTTGGTTATACATTAAATAATACAGTGAAATTGGAGTTTATTTATATTAAAGTCTTCATAAAATATTTATTTAAGCAGTCTACATTTAAAAGTCAATATTTCACACCGATAATAAAGAGACATTTCAAAACAGAACTAATAGTAAATAATTAATTCACATTTAGAATCTTTGTAAATTTAGTAGTATGCATTGTCTAATGCCAATGTTCCTTTCACTGGCTTTACGAATTTCAATATGGTATTCTCGATCGTCATAATGTACATAATAATGGATCCCCTCGAATCCAGTCAAAGCTTTGTACCTCTCATGAATAGAGCGGTTTGAAACTGTCCCAAATTGTCAGTGACGTCATTGAAGACAATTGCGATGGCAGGGGGATGGATGTGAATTTTAGAATGAGAGAGATAATTATCCTCGGCATACATTGAGCCCAATTAACCTCAAAGAGCTCCGACCCAGGATTTGGCTATCTGTTCAAGGGAGACAAAAGGGGGTCATAGGTTAGGTGCGCATAATGCTATTATCAATCCGAGGCTAATTATATACGTTATCAAAATGGACATTTGCATTTGAATTATTTGATGAGTAACATTTATCTATTTGACATAATAAATATAGCGAACGGAATATTGCTAAAATGTGATATTTTATTAATGTTATACATTTGTATATTTTATTTTTGCTTATGACATATTTGAAGTAATCGAATGTTTAATAAAAATATTGCAATGTTTGGGGGGAAATATTTTTGTTCAAATAAAATTTATTGCTTGTAATAATAAAGAAGAGAAATTATAAAATCTATACAAAATAATATTATCTGGTAATTTAGTTCAATTACTAAAATTTAAAAAAAATTTTAGAATTCGCTGTATCTGCTTTGAATTAATTAAAACGTATTAGTGCAGAGTGTTTGGTTTGAAATATTTTTGTCCAAATATAATGTATCGTACATATTATTGCAGAAAAAATTAGTACATAATAAAAACAAATAGTACGTAAAAAATAGTACAAAAAATGGATAAAAAATACAAATTATGAAATCTATATATTATAATTAATACTTATCAGGTCTTTTAGTTATTTCAAATAAATTTTGAAATTTTTTTAGAATTTTTTGTATGTGCTTTGAATTAATATAAACAAAATAAGTTAACTCTGAGAAAGTTAAAATATTTATTTGCAATAAGAAACATTTGATCTATCAAAAATTTTGATTTGTAAGATATTTAAGTAAAGAAAATTAATAAATAAAATATAAATAAAGTGAGTTTCCTATATCACAAATAATTTTAGATTTATTAACAAATAATTTTTTCATTAACTGAAAAAAATTCTTATGTCCTCACATGTCAAGCAATAAATAATTGAGCACTTGATGAAAAATACCTTAAAAGTGTAAATTTTGCACGAAAGTAGTGATTTGTAAATAGCAATATCTATGAGACGTTGTTTATTGTAATATGCAATGAATTTCTTATTTAATTTTAACTACAGAAATTTCCTTTTATGTAAGTAAATGGTATGAAAATATTTAAATTAAACTACGACGTTTAATGGGATCATTAAAAAAATCAATAAAACCAATATGAAAGTGATATGTATGTATGAAAATGATGAATTTGTGTGAGTGTGTGCAATCTCATTAATATTTATTTTTGAATACTTTCAAATTTGTATGTTAGTAAGTTATTTTTATATTTACATTTCCTGAAAATGTATACATTAATTGAAATATTTAAATGTATGAAAATTAATTTCATTGTATGTAACCCCTTAACCGGCTATCACGATTTAACTCGGGCTAAACATGCTTTGTGTTTACCTGCTATCCCAAGCCCCTTTGTAGAGCAACTGGCTTCATTGGAAATACTTCAAGTTCAACCCTTAGAAATGACGGATTGCCGTGAAATATCGCAATTTGGGAACTTACTTACAGAATGATATCACATTAGTTACGATTGATTTAACTAATGCCACCGTAAATCGAAAGAGATGAAAGAAATTTCAAAAAATCCTCTGCTCAAGAAAGCAACCACTATATATATATATATATATATATATATATATATATATATAGATATCTTTCCTTGTATATATATTAGGTTGGGGAAAAAGAAATCCATCATTTTTACGTGAACTTTTTGTAACTTCTTTCAGATTCGCTTTGTAAAAAAGTTTAAAACAGTTTTCATGAACATTTTTAGGTCTTGTGCGAAGCTACAACTGCTGACGTGCTGTCAAGTTTGATAATTTTTCATATTTTATAGACATTCTCGACGATGTTTTATCCATGCGAGGTGCATCTTTAGCATCCTAATACCCAAACGGAATCGACGAAACCAAAATTGTGCGAAACTGGTTGTTACAGTTATATATAGGACGATAAACACCTTTCACAATTTTAGCCATCTGGTTAGCATTTTCGCCATTATAAAAGGAAAACTAAAGTGTATCGAATTTTCTTTTTGTTGTCTTCTATTTTTAAAACCTTGTACTCATAACTGAATTAATCAAACGAAAAACCGCAAGAGAATATTTTAGTGTCAAATGTCACCTTTCCAATGAGCATAAATTTGAAATTGTTTGATAGATACCTCACGAGATAGCGATCACTACAGATGTCTACCGAAAAAACAATGGATAACTTTTTCCCCAAACTAATATATATATTATTTAATTGGCTCAAAAATATTAGTTTGTGGAGAAAGTATTCCATTATTTTTTCGGAAGACGTATGTAGTGAACGATATCTCGTGAGGTATCTATCAAACAATTTCAGATTTATGCTCGTTGGAAAGGTTACATTTGACACTAAAAAATTTTCTTGTGGTTTTTTTGTTTGATTAATTCAGTTACGAGTACAAGGTTTCAAAAATGGAAGACAACAAACAGAAAATTCGATACGTTTTCATTTTTCTCTTGTAACGGCGAAAAAGATAGCCAGGTGTCTAAAATTGTGAAAGGTGTTTATCGTCCTATATAAGACTGTAATAACCAGTTACGTACAATTTTTGTTTCGTCGATTCCGTTCGGGTATGTTTGATATTATAGATGCACCTCGCATGTGGATACAGTATCGTCGAAAATGTCTGTAAAATATCAAAAATGGTCGAAGTTGACTGCATGTCAGCATTAGTAACGCGCAAGACCTAAAAATCTACATGAAAACTGTTTTAAACCTTTTTACAAAGCGAATCCAAAAGAAGTTACATAAAATTCATGTGAAAATAATGGATTTCTTTTTTCCAACCTAATATGAAACGTTTAAAAAAATTAGAAAATTTTTATTAAAATTATAATGGTTAAAATAAGTAGTAAATTACATGATTATTAATAAATGAATAATTTGTTAATAGAATTATTATTATAAACGCTTATATATTTTCATAAATGATCGAAAAAGTGGAAAATTTTTGCCTGAATATTTGTTTTTAAAAATAGGTTCTTATGTAAATAAAACAATAAAGCTTACATCACTTTTTGCTGAACCTTAAAAAATAGCATTGCAAAATTAACTAACCTCTCATACTTGATTTCGAAGTTAATTTTAACATTCATATGCAATTGATATATTTAAATTTTACTTCATAATGGAATTAGTTTCATAGAAAAATAATATTTATGGAACTATTTCATTGTAAATAAGGTATTGGCATGATGGCATTGGCATATACTGAAAGCATTTAAAAATATTATAAATGACAATATTTGCAAATTCATGTTTTAACTATATTTTCAAAGTTTATTATTTATTATAATTATAACAACCAATTAAAAATAGGAAAATAAAACGAGAGATATAGACCAGTTAAAAAGTAAATCTTGACATGATGAAATTAATATTTTTCTATATTGTATACATATATTATATATTTTTTTTCTATATTTTGCTTGAAATTAAATATTCAGAATAAATAAAGTACGGTTTTAAAACAATACTAGTTTTCTAAAATGTACACAATTTCACCATTTTTTTAGGATCATTCATTAGTTTTTCTACTATTATCATTATTTTTTTCTTCTGTGATATGATAATTTATAAACAATCAGTCAAAATATATAGCTATTTAGAAGCCATATTTTCGAACATAAGCTTAATTTTTCAAATTTAGATTATATGTAAATTATTTTTTTACCGATTAAATATTACCGATAGTAAATAAAATTTTTAGAATTAATAATGGGAGTTATATTTTTTGGACACTTTCTTTTAATATCTCTCTAAATTTACAACTTGTAATCACTTTTATTTTAAAGCAGTTAGTGTTTAGTGAAGGAAAAATATTTAATAAACTAATTTGAATGTGTGAAAAATGTTATAATGGTTTATTCTATATTAAATATTTAATGATTAGAATATTATTGTAAATAAAATAGTTAAAGATTCTATTTTTTTTTTTACTTTGGCTTTTATTCTCCCTTTGAAAAATAATTTTTCATGATAGGCAAACTGTTTTTAAAGTTTGTGCAAAACAATTCAAGAAACATTAAATGATATATAACAGCAAAACGAATTCTCGTATGGAATGATAGTTTTTTTTTATAATTAAAAACAAAAACCATTTGGTACTAGGAATTAAATGAGAAAATTTATATTCACAAAATTTTTCCCCAAATATTCAACTGAAGTCAATAACACACTATATACTTTGAAGTCTATTATTAGGCAATTAAGTTAGCCATTTTTATTTTTTTTAAATTATTAAAAATATACAATTTTGTCGATATTCATCAGTTTGTATGTATTAATGCAACAGAACAATTTCTTTTAATGATTTTGAAGATTATTCGAGGATTTTAGAAACATAGTGTTGATTTTGAAAAGTACTTGCAGTGAGTAAAAGCAAATAATAATTATAGACAGCAAATTAACTACTTATTTCAGCTATTTAAAATCATCATAAACATAACTGTCGGGAAAACAACAAAAATAGTTTTTTTTTTTTTACTTTATTCAAAGTAAATTAAATTAATTAAATTTCATGATAAAACTTTTCAAAATAATTTAATAACATTGATATTTAATGCAATAAGAAATCATAATACAGGCATGTTGATATTTTCGAGTAGAACATACTACAGTAAACTACTAGTATATTTTGGTTACTTCAGCCGTCAGCGATTAATGGACTTCCTGGCTGTTAGTCATTAAAATGTGACTATTGTGAGGTGGTCTAGGGTAAAGCGGAAATACGTTCCATCAAGTATTAGAGTCTTTTGTATTCTTGACAAGCGCTAAAGGGGGAAAAACTTGCATTGCAGTGAAAGCCAAAACAATGTTGCCACCATGAAGCAAAAATGAAGTACTTTCTTCACCGAACCACAGACGGTTATGGGTTAATGTTTATTGTAAGCCTTTGTGTACAATTTAAATTAATAAACATCCTTCATACACAGTTTTTATGCATTACAAAAATAATCTTGCTTTTTACGGTTATAATAATTCTTGTTAAAAAAATCCAAAAGACTTGCATTTAAATAATATTTATTGATTTCATAAATAGTTGAATATAATAATTTGATTAATCAACCTTTCCTTTTTAAATTTTTTCATTGATATTTCGTATTTTTCTAACACACATTTTCAGAGAACTCTAACCATATGGAATTTTTACAGAGTACATTTATTGCCAGACGGTTTTATTCACATACAACATATGGTATATAGTAAGAATTTAACTACTATATAAGAATTTATACTTAATTATTCTAATATATGCACATGCTGAATGATGGAAAAGCCATTTTCATTGAATAATGGTAGTTCAAAATATCTTACTCTGATGATCATGGCTTCAACAATTATTGTTATAAACAATACTTAAGGAAATTATTATGTGGAAATTAAAAGCGGGAAAAATGTTTGCTAGAAGCAATCAATTTGAATTCACAGATAAGTCTGTACGATTGCTTTAAATAACAAACACAAATTCATATACAAATGATGCACATGCCAAGTTATTAATATAAGATTTTTAGTTGAGAAAATTCATTTATATGAAGCTTATGCAAAATAAATGATAACAAATAAAATGCGTTGAAATAATTATCATAAATATTCAACAAAATTAAAATATCAGAAAATAGAAGTTATAAACAAAAAACGCATTTATTTTAAAACTTGTATTTCTCATAAAATATAGGTAAAAGTATTTAAAGATGTAATTTAAGGTAATCATGTAAGCCCATGCACAGAAAATAAGCATTATACTACCTTCAATAATAAGTTCAGCTTCAACTTTATCATCCCCTACACTGTTGCTGACTTCACATATATAAGTGCCCCCATCAGCAGATACTACTTTGTGGAATACCAAAACTCCACCCTCCTGACGTACTGTTGAACCCAGTTCTGGAACAGACCTCAGATCCCCAGCTACTTTGTGCCAACGATACGTCGGTACTGGGTGTCCTTGTGCTAAGCAGGATAAAGTTGCTTTTTGTCCTACTGGAACTGATATTCGACTAGAACGCCGTATAATTCTTGGAGGTTGATTATGGTGGGGTTCTAAAGAATACAAAAAATAACATTAACGTAACACATTTCTATCTCATATTACAAATAAATGTTTTGGAAACATGTTTCGTGGATATATATACACATAAAAATGCATGCATGCATTTTTATGCGTATATATCCATAAAATATGTCTTCAAAACATATGTTTAATATAATTATATTTGCAATATAGTATGCTTTAAAACAATATAAAATAAAATCTCAATAATTAACTTTCAATTTTTCTGTAATATTTCTCTTGAGAGATTACAAGAGATTTACTGTTGTTAACTTCTGTAAAAATCCTTCGGCAAATATAAAATAATGAATGTTTTAATGATGCTTTTTTATTTCGTTTTAATTATACTACACATTATTATATCAAAATAAAATAATTATAAATTATAACATAATTTTTTTTAAACTTTTCGAAAGCACAACAAATTTATTTTATCCTCCATATATGTCTCATTTTAAACTTTCTACTTTTCTTAGTTTCCCTATTATTATATTATACTAAAAATGTTTGTTTATATATTTCTCTGCAAATATGTAAAATAAAATAATTATTATAGTTTTGCTTTTGTTATTTACAAACTTTCAAAGCACATTTTAGTATACCCAATACTAGGGAAATTTTGGGTTTTAGTGTTTGATACTCTCATCCATTATTTATTGTGTCTTTCTGAAATCTGGCAAATTATTTCAAGACTTTGGTAATTTGAAGAAATATCCGTAATAATTCTAAAATATGCATGTTCATAATTATTTCTAGTTTTAAAATAATATTAAATAATTGTTTTGAATTTTGTTGGATACTGAAAAAATTTATTCGAATAGAAATGAAAATTTTTGAATATAACATGTATGAATCATACAAATGTTAATAGAAAGATGAATGAATTAAAAAATTTATTGAGTCATATATATATGATGAAGTTTTCATTGGTATTATGAGACAAAAACAACAAAAATAATTTTGATCAATACGTAGAAAATAGGGAATATATTTAAAATACTTAGACTCCCATTTATATAGTGAAAGCATATAATTTCTTAATTCTTGCTTATTAGCTTGGATCCAAGCAGTGAGATATTACAATGAATAATTATTACATAAAAATTATAATATGAATCATTTAAATTGTAAAATATATTATTTTAGATAGAAAAAAAGTTAGCTCTCAATAAAATATGTCATTGTACAAGCTTAAGACTTTTCAGATGTTATTAATAAAAAGTTGTTATGTTGTTCAGTCTCATGTCAGCTGTTAATTATTTAGTAAAAGAAAAACAGTAGTCATTCCATTATTATTTTTATAATGGAAATGAGTTAAAGAAATACACGATATAAAGAAAGTTGCTTGGGCAAATTACTATGCTCGTAATGCTATTTACTTTACATTTTGAAAAATAAAAGTTTTTTTATAAAATATTTTCAGGACTAATATCTATAAATTTATAGTTTTAATATTTGAAGTTTAACAGATAACACAAATACAAATTTGTTTGTTATTTGTTAAATTATTTCAGTTACTTAAAAATAACTCTGTAGTATGTAAAAGTGTAATTTCTTATAAGTGGAAGGTTTTGTGTTTGCTTTTAACCATTATTTTACAATGAGCATAATATATATAAATATATGTATACAAGCACGTTTCGTTCCTTCTTTCAGCTTGTATATTTTTCTTAATGGTTAACTAGGGATTTTTCCCACTTTCTATTTTGCTTTACAGAAATGCTATCCTTTATTTATGAAGTAAAATAGGAGGTAAATGTACAATTGCTGTTAAATGGATTTCATCTGTTATGTTGGTCAATGTGTGCTGTCATAACTTGTATGTCCTTGCTTATCATAATTTTGGGGGTTATAAAACTATCTAAATAACAAAAGATATTATTTGCTTAACCAGTTTTTTTTAACTCTCATTACAATTCTACGTAAAATTCCTTTATTTAAATGAATTTTAGTTGAACAATTTTTACTACTTTCTTAAAATAACAAATTTTAAGAATAATGTGTACCTGTGCTTTAAGAAAAATGTGCGCTTGGATACGATTCAAATTTTCGACACAGCATCTATTACTAGAATTCCACCAGTAATAAATATAAATCATACAACACAAATTAAAAATTATGGTAAAGTCTTAATTATTAATCTGGATTATTAATTGAAATGTAATATATACTTAAAATAATTTAAAAATGTATTTAACTTCACATATTTGTGACATAAACAACTAAAGTGTTATTTTTTAATTAATAAGTGTATATATTTATAAAAATAAAATCCCTTTTCCTTGTCCCCACCGATTTGTTTTCGTTATTGATTTAAAATCCGCCTCAAGAAATGGAAGGAAATTGATCTCAGGATACTGATTTCCGGTTGATGCTTTCAACAGAATCTATGATTCACATAATAAAGAAACATAATTGTAGCTCAAAATATATGACATATTTCAGTTCACAATTTTGAATGCGGCTGATAATTGAATAAATATTAAATGTAATTAGGAGTAGATTGATTTAAGAATAGAGTTTTTAATTATTCTAAACCGTAATTAACACTATGATTCGAATTTATTGCATAGCATTTTTTGACACGGTACATTACGTTTGGAAATTCAGTTACCTTTAAGAAACTATGGAAAGAATCTCCATTTTCGTTTTTTAGGTTGTCATCTATTCGTAACCACAGGGTATATTATAACACAACTATATATTATTTTAAGTGACAGTCACAGGTTTATATTATTTTAAATAATGTTATATTGTTTATTTTTGTTTACTTGTAATTTGAAAATAAAATAAAATAAAAAACGACTCTTGTTTGTAATTAATATAGTTTTCACTATAAAAAATGACTGAACTTTCCAGTTCCTTGAAATAATTTATTATATAGAATTGATAAGAGAAATATATCTTTAATGTTTAAAGTTTTTATTATTGCTGGGAACATAAAAATATTTGCTCCAATTACAGCTCCTTGAAAAGGATGGAAAAATCAATCGATAGTCCATTTCCGGATGATGAGCAAAATGTCAATATTATCTCCTTATTTTCAAGTACCCAAATTATGATTTCAAAGAAAAGGAAATGACATTTCATTTCAAATAGCTCATTTCCTGTAATGATAGACATCAGTAAGGTAGAGGTAAAGAATAACTCCTTCGTATCTTTCAAATTTAATAGAATTTTATCGGAATTATGGATTTACAATAAAACAATATCTGGTGAAATTAGATTCTTCACCAATTCTAAAACACCGCAATGTGCTTAAAACACCTATAGGCTATTATTAGATTATTTACCAACTTTGTAGCAAAACAATTGTTTGTATTGATATCAGCTTTTTAAATAAAGATAATAGGTTTCCTTTTAAATTGATAAAGTGTTGAACAATAATGAAAAAAAGTGGTCTTAAACAAAAATACTAGCTACATTTTTTTCTGTTTTAAAATTGGTACTAGAGTGATATTCAATTAGGAATGCATGTGTAAGAAAAGACAATATTTATTTAAAAGAATAATTTTCGATTTAAAAATAGATCAGATTTTAAAATATTAAATAAATTTAGAAACTTTAATTTTAAATATTCATTTTAAACGGTTCTCTAAACTTGTTTTACACTTAAATTTGGTAAAGCTTTCAAACAGAAATCGGCTATCATATTACAGAGTTTTGAACATATCTGTGAAACTAATTTAATGAAATTAAAAACAGAAACAAAAATTATTGAGAAAAGAATTTTCAGAGCTGATTTGCAGAACTTAATGTATATTTTAGATTTACAGTGCATCATAAGGAACATGAAAGGATAACATGGAACAACGGGAATATGTGAATAATGTGAACATGCATTAATATTTATAAAGATACGTTTTTTATTAGGTTTGTTAGAATTGTATATAAATATGTAACGAAAGTCACTGCTTGCAGCCAACTCTGTCTAGTGGTAAACATGCCTGACATGATAGTGAGGTCTGGGTTCGAATCCCGGTTCGGTCATGGATGTACTTTCTCTCTCTCTCTATCCTGTCTTTGTCCTTTCCTTGTATGAATGGAGTATGAATAGTTGCCTAACCTATAAACGGGTGCCTTTGGCATATGTGTTCAGAGGTCAAGTCAGTCTTCTGCCCTGGCGGTTCCTCTCCAAGAAAGAAGCAGCATACTACCCAATGCCAGATCTTCTGGACCTGGTGTGGGCTTTCCTGCACCAGGCGGTATAAGCAATAACAACAACAATATGTCACTGCTTACATAGTAGTCTAGTGTTTTCCCATTTCTACTATGCTTAATAGAAAAAGTAATTATTAAGTTATATTACAAAGAAAACATATTGTTTATAATGTTTAAATTATATATAGTTATTATTTAAAAAAAAAAAAAAAAAAAAAAAAAAAAAAAAAAAAAAACATAAAGTTTTGATTAGCAAAAGTTTTTCCGCAGTTGTTTCTTTTTTTTCTTACATAAAGTACTATCATTGAATTTTGTTCTATAGTCCAACCTTATTAATATCAATGTAATTATTTTTGAGTAGATATTTTTGCTATTATGAAAAATTACTATGAGCAAGTAACTTACCTGTAACAATTACTTTTGAGTAATTCATACTGACTTTCTTTTCTCTAGTGACAATATTCTCTGTATGACATCGAAAACTGTATACACTATCGTGCTCAGTTGTATCTCGAATATACAAATCTCCACTTTGCAAAATACCGTATTTTCCTATAATAGATGCAATTAAAATGTTTTCTGGCAAAAATGTAATTAATTTAAAAACACTAATATTTCATTTTTCAATTTAAAGTGCATAATTTTGTTATTTATACACAATAAATATTCTTTATTGATATTCCCACTTCATTGTTTTTTCATGTTTAATTTACATTTTTAAAATAAAAAAGATAATTTTTGCTTAACATGCATGAAAAGTACTTTGAAAACGCTTACGTGAGGTTTAGACATTGTTATAAAATATTTTGGAACACGAAACAAACCAATTACAAGTTAAATTTGCGTGACGAAAAATATTTTCACATATTTTTGTCTTAATAAAAAACTATTTTAGTGATTCAATAATTGTAAATTATGCACTTCATATTTTATTCTTTAATTATATACAAAGAATATATCAACCAAACTTTAAATAATTTTTTTAGATAATTTAAACTTGCATTATAATTCTCAATTCTATAGCATATATTATATTTTAATTCACAATTAATTCCCATTTGAAATTATTATGTATTATATTAGGTATTACTAAGTGCATATTGTTTTGCTTTATTTTTCAATCTGAATCTTTTTTCTGTACTTAAATTCATAGTTTATGTTGATTAAATTTTTTATAAATTTTTCTTCAATGAAAGTTGACGAATTTTTTTTTTATATCGCATTTTATTTTAGAAATTGCAGGAATATAAATTAAATCTCTGAAATAAATTATACACTTCTGTAGCCAACAGCCGTAATTGCAACACCTTGAAGGAAAATATAAATAACATGAAATTTACGACATGTATTAAAGGAGGTGAGATAGACAAATGATTAGAATTTCAGTGCAGATGCACATCATGTGTGCCAATGACGCCACTTCAAAGCTTGATTTAAGTCTCAAAGATTTTGATTTTTTCGTGTTCGTTTTTTTTTTTTTTAAATTAAGTTATGCCTAGTAGAAAAAACGATCATTTTTTGACAGAGTATTCGAGTTCGACAGAGGAAGGATAATGGCCTACCAAGGTTGTGGATTATCTTTCAGGGAAATTAGTAGCCATGTTGGATGAATCCAAACAACTATAAAGCGAATATGTGATCTTTGGATGCAAGAAGATATGGCGAATCGAAGCTTTCGATTGCATTCACTTCAATCCCCGACTTCACGTGATGACAGGCAAATTATGAGCATTGTAGTGATGGATCAACCACATCACAAACCATAGCACAAGTACATTCAATCTGTAACGCATCATCCAGTGTCTCCACGTATCATTCGACGCCGCTTACAGTAGAGTGATCTGTACGTAACACGTCCAATGTTTCATCTACACTTGACGCAGAACCACGAACGTTTCCGTCGCCAATGGTGCGAAGAAAGAAGAATGTGAACGGCAGAATAGAATAAAATTGTCTTTACTGACTAGTCACACTTCTGTCTGCAACACTTCGATGGTCCTATTCAAGTCTGGAGACACTGTGAAGAGAGGATGCTGAACAGCTACGTTATGCACCACTACACTTGTCCTACACCGGGTATTGTGCTATGGGGTGGTATTGGATATCAATCTCACACTCTTCTAGTACTCATTGCCGGTATTTCAAACGGTTCGCACAATATCTCCGAGGTGTTAATTAGTTATCCTTCCTTGCCTTCAGGACTAGCCCACCACCATATTTCTTCACGATAATGCGCAAGACATATTCAACAAGATAAAAACATGTAACATGCATTGTCTAAGTCTTCCTCGTCTACTGCCAGATTGCATTGCTTTTCTGGCCGGTTCGCTCTCCTTATCTTATAGAAAACATGTTGTCCATGGTTGTTCAATGTTTCATCCAGATTATATCCTCAGCTGCCACATTAGATCAACTTTGGTGATTTATGGAAGCTGCTTGGTTTGCTGTACTCCAAGAACACATCCAAAGTCTCAGTGAATCAATGTCGAGTCTTGTAGCTGAGGTAATCTCCAGTAATAGTGGCTGCTCTGCTACCGATTTTGGCAGGAACTACGCTTCACAGAAGTCTTTACAATTTATCTTTTGATACATGGTCAACATGTTATCTACAAAATAAATGTTGTTGTGATATCTCCTGTTTTTCTTGGCGTTGCAGTTTAGGTGACCAGCAGTGTATATATGGAATATACTACATTAGTGAATAGGAAAATTATTCAAATGTAAAATAACATTTTAATATATTATTATGGAAAAAAATCTCCTATTAAAACAGAATTCGTAAAAAATGTCGTAAGCAATAATAAAAATGATACATTAAAATATAAATTTAAAAATTTATGCACACTACGTGAATGACAATAGATATGACTTATACATATTTTTTTTCAATTATACATAAAATGTAGTTCATTTGATTTTGTTTCATTTTTATAAGATAAATTATAAGTCTATTAAATAAGTATGGATAACATCTATTATTTAAAATCTTCCTTTAATAAAGGAATATTTAAATCTATTATACTATCTTTTAATTAAAAAATAATAGATTGTCCCTAAAATTAATTTTTGAAATTCACAGGCATATCACCTATATATAGAAAGAATTTAAAGCTTATATATATATAAATAAAACAACAAAATGACAGTACACCTAAGTCTGTTTTTACACGGTATTTTTGTACACGGTTTTGATATAACATGGTTTGAAAATTGAATATTTTTAATTTTTTTACACGATTTTATTCCATTTAGCACGATTTGAAATTTTATGTACTTAAATTTTTTTTGTCAAATTTAATTTTTGCGAAGTATGTTCATATCACAAAAAAGTATTTATGAAAGAAAAAAGTCTGAAACCATCGATAGTATCGATAGTTTGCGAAGACTAGCTTAAAGATTCAAGTGAATTCCCCTTTAGCGGGTACAAACAAGTAGGGGAATTCCCTTTATGTGCATACAATAAAATTT